>WSYH01000663.1:0-137500 GCA_036426205.1 Ascaphus truei
GTGTGTATATTATATAATATTTAAAAAATTTAAAAAAAGACATGTGAGAGTAAATTATTTATTAACATTGTGCAACTTTGATAAATATATTCGCGCACACACATCACACACCACACATACACATACACACTGGTACACACACATACATACACACACACACATACATACACACACATACATACATACACACACACACACACACACGCATGCACATGCACATGCACATGCACACACACACACACACACACATACATGCACACACACACATACATGCACACACACACAGACACACGGGGCAGAAGGGGGCACATCACCCGCTCCCCCCCGGCAGCGCAAGCCCCCTCCATCTCCCGCAGGCTGACAGCCACAGGGATCGGGCAGATGGAGGAACATCACCCGCTCCCCCCCGGCGGCGCAAGCCCCCTCCATCTCCCGCAGGCTGACAGCCACAGGGATCGGGCAGAAGGTACACTCACTCCGCTGGCGCCAGACCCCGTTCACATTTCCCTGCTCTCCTTCCATTGGTTGCTGAGGCGTCACGTGAGCGGACTCAGCGCGTGAATTTAAAATTTCACTGTTGGCTCTGTTCAAGCGCGCCTCAGCAAGCAACGGAAAGCATGCGCGAGCCCCTACTAAAGCCGCTTTAATTGCGACTGTAGGGGCTCAGTGGCAAGCAGCAGCAAGCGAGAGCAAGCGAGAGCAAGCAAGCAGTAACCATGCCCTGGGCCTAAGTGTTGAAATGTAAGATCTGAGCCCTTTCATATATCTAGGAACCTTTTTTAATGTCTTTTTAGGAGAGGGGTTCTGCGTATAATAAACAGGGACCTGAGACCATGGCAGATTTATATTAATGATACATTTTGCATATTTCTCTGGTTGTGGCAGTGGATAGATATGATTGCAATTGAGGTGAGGTGTTTAATATTAACTTAATGAGTGTACCTTGCGGAGGAGAAAGGAGGAGTTAGTCGTGTATTAACCCTGGTTGCATATCTGTCGTGTGCTGTTTCTGACAGATAAGTATATTGGGACGGATTGAGGGGAGGTATTGTTCATTTGAAGTACCTTTTGCAAAGGTGAAAAATGGGTCAGCTCTCTAGCTGTGAACTGTGTATTAACTTTGTTGTCACATGCTCATAGGTGTGCTGTACCTGAGAAACACCCTTATGGTTAAACCAGTTTTGAGACCTTTCATAATTGTAGTCCTCTTCTGAAAGCCTTCAAGATATCTCCGAAATAAGGTATTGCATTGCTTTGCAGGTTCCACCTAAAAACAAGAACACTTGACTATTTTCATTTAGTTTTGTGGAACTAAACTAGCCATGAAAAATAGACAAATTGTGAAAGTTAGTGTTTCAATGAAAACATAGTTGTATTTGTAGCCCCGCTTTTAGGGACTACTAGTTAGTACAAGGGGTTAACAGCCTTAACGGGTTAACTGTGGGATCACTCATTTACTCCCCATCCCATCATGTAAGGCAGGATGACTATGCAGAAAGGGATTGCCACTCCTTTGTGGGTATTGTGACAAGTGATGTCACTATATGGAGGTGTGTGTATAGCGCTCCATCTGATGTTCTAGAAACAAGTTCCTCAGTCCAGACTGAAGCTTCATCGTGAGTTGTGTATATAGGTTTAAGTATATAGTTGTGTATTAAGGATGTCCTCTCGCCATTTATTGCTTTCAGTTAAGGAACGTGTCCTCTATAGTTAGAGCCCATAGTAATGGCCCAAGATTGTTCTCATTTGGGTAGAGGAGTGAGCATGTGCTTTGTAGGATTTCTCAGAGTAGTACCCCTGAAGCATATTCGAATTGGCCGGAAACGTCCTTGGCAAACACCCGATCCACTGTGCACGGAGAAGTTAAGCAGTACCCAGTGACGCGATGCTGATACCTGGGAAAAAGTGTATTTTCACCATAGACCCACTTGAGATGGGGCACTAATACATTATGCAGGAGATTTGCCAATCTAACTATTACTAAAGGAAACCAGCAACAATACCTTCCCAGCGTACAAGTGACAGCTAGCAGGGGAAGAAGCACAGAGTAACCATATTGTTTGCCACCAGTTAATGTCTGAAGTGAAGTCTGTCTATTGTATGGCAAGCCTTCATAAACAGATGTAAATAAAGCTCTTGTTTGTGCTATAAAATATCCTGGCGCCCATCATGATTCTATCTGCAGATACACGTGCACCCTGCACGTATAAAGAGAAGGTATGAGGGACTGAGCACAGCCATGTGTATATATATCTAAACTCCTTTAGAACCCGGTAAAGAGGGTTACATATAATATTTAAAAAAATCCAAGTCCCTTGTTGCTAAGCACAGACAGTCGGCAAAGGAAATTAAACGTGACCTCGTACAAGGTGCGTTTTACACATGTTGACCTTTTCTCTACTTCGGAAGCTGATCTAAGCGGAAGCTCTTCCTTCCTGTTGTGATCTGTATTCTTTTTTTACCGTCTTCCTATTTTAATGGCTCACTTCCACATGGGCCCGAGTTGAGCTTAATACAGTTAAATGTTCAAAAGCTTCAAGTTTGATGACTGATGTCTCTAGTAAAAATCAGATTTTATATTGTGCTGCGTACACTGTTGGCACTATATAAATAAAACTATACGTGTATATTTGTATAGACTTTTTTTGGCCTCCCATCACTTTCCTAGAGAGAATGTTATTTTAAGGCCTTTATTGAATATGTATAGATACTGGTGACACACTGTTATCAATACATTAACTTCCATCCAAGTTAATGGAAGTCAAGGCCTTCTCACCATATTGTATTTATGGGGAAAGCAGACGAGCACTGTAGTACCAAATTGACTGAAATGATTGTGTATTGCATGCACTGCTGCTGTCAAACCTGCAATAAAAGCCAACATGCAATTCATCCTTCCTTTTATGGTTTGCAAGTGGGTGGAAGATATTCGTAACAGGCTGTGGAGGTCTGCCACATTTTTTTTTTTTTTTTTAAATTCATTTAATGCAAGTGGACTTTCTTTTAACTAGAAGATGTTGAGGTTGAAAATTACTTAATTCCTTGTTACTTCTTAAAGCTGCAGTTCAGTCAATATCCTGCATGTGTGTTTTTTTTTAATAAATCAGTTCTGTAGTAAGAAATAACTTTTAGCATTTTCTGTTTTTAAAAAAACAACTTTGAAAGACCAATGTTCTTATATTCTATTTTAACAACCATTTACTAAGGCACTGCCCCTTCATGTCCTGTCACAAGCCCAGGCACACCCCTTTGTCAGCCCTGTCCTCCCTCTAGCACATATCAGTGCAGGAGTGTTCATGAATATTCATGAGCTTCCACTGAGTGACAGAAGCAGAAGAAAAACATATCTTTTCTCTAATGATGTCACCAAATTTCGCGATCAATACATGGAGAACGAATTGACTGGCAGCTATACAGTTCTTTAGGTAATTAGAGATTGCCCACATGAAACTATTGAAGTAAAAAAAATTATTAAAAAAAAAAAAAAAAAGACTGAACTGCAGCTTTAAATCTACAGACATTCAGGGGCTTTAATACTAAAGTAGGAGTGTTTTGAAGTGGAAGTTTATCTGTAAGCTAACTAATGGGCTATCAGGATAGAAAAAATAGGCTGAAGCGCTCTAATGCAGGTATAACAAAATGAAGTAAGCCAAACCACTGAACCAAGGTATGAAAATGAGTAATGATATTAGTACTTAATATTCAATAGTATGGGTACTATCCTCCTGAAGACAGGTGGTAGATGGTACATGCCCACCCACCATCAGTCTCATTGGCAGGTTCCCCTGGACATAAACAATACTCACAATCCTAGGAGTGGTAGGCAGCCGTTCGAAACGCGTTGGATGGATCTTTTGTCACATTAAAGTGCCCTTTTAATTCATTTTTGATTCTGGGTCCTTCCTGCTCCGTTTTTGCTAGTGCGCTTTTGTCCTCCATTCATTCCTGTTATACTACACAATGGCCTATCAGCTATGGAGTTGGGACCAAATCGGCTTAATTTACTGCAGGGCAGGTGCCAGGTCATATCAGTCTGCAATTGCTTTGCACTTTTACACCAGAGAATATTGAATATAAAACTACTGCAGATATTTCTCTCCCGTTTTTTTAGTATTTTTTATTTTGTGCACTTCATTTAATTCTTTAGTTAAAGTATAACTTATTTTGTACAGGATGATGCAAATACATTTTGAGACAGGACACCAATATAAAAAAAAAATCTAATAGTTTAAACAGTGTTTCAATGAAAACCGCAAATAATCCTGTTTTTTCCTTGAGGGATCCAGTCTCTGCTTTACGAAAAATTAATCGAAGATCTGCAACCCATGCTGGCAGAGGATGTGACATTAAAAAATCTTCCCCCAAACCTCCCATTCTTGCTTTCCGGCAACCACCAAACCTCCAAAAGAAATTTGTCAACCGAAAACTTCATAACGAACTTAAAGACACTGATAATGGCACAAAACCGTGCAACAACACACTTGCAAACTCTGCAAACATATATGCCAAGATCCCACAGCCAGTCACAACCATGGAACATTCAATGTTAAAGGATCATACTGCTGCACATCCTGGAATGTCAAATACAACTGATACATTCTTTTCTTGGGCTGAGTCTATGCTAGCGCTGAACGCGCGGCGCGTGACGAGTTTACTTCTTTTAATCTTCATCGTAACGTCTCTGCTCACGCGGCGTGAGTGCACAGGCACGTACGCTCTCCCAAGTTTGGTGCTTGGGGAGACTGTTATTTGATTTTTGGGCGCAGAGCAGGGTCACATGACCCTTCTCTGACCAATGGGGAGAGGCAGTATAGGCTGGAGAGAGGTGGAAGGGGGGGGGGGGGGGAGGACGTAATGGAGACACACACACAGCCCCGATCCAGCCAATGACACGCCTCCTACCTTAATAGCCAAACTCCTGCTCCTGCTGTAAAATTTATTGCAGGTTAGCCGATCATTCATGCTTGGAGAGTTGGTGACGTCAGTGTGGCCACAGCCGTAGTTCAATCTGTGATATTACATTTTTTAAAACAAAAATTATGTTGCCTTTCAACAAGCATTATGATGTTATCCACTGTTTCCCCCCCCCCCCCCCCTTTTTTTTTTTTAAAATATAAATGCTGCAGCCACTTAAAGATCTGTTTTTGTAATGGGGTTTTCCTTCTTTGGTGGGGAGGAGTGGATTGTAAAACTGGCAGCAATTTTACAATGGTGAGGAATGTATTTTATGTCATAAGATTGACAAAATATTATTTTCACACTACGGATGAACAGGTACTCTTGTGCTGCTATAATAAGCAGGTTCTATACGGCAAGTTTCCTTCAGAAGAACGGCTTGTTCTATACCTCGTTAACAGTCTAGACAATAGCGCTTTCAGCTGCAGCCATCAGCCAATGTGCAGCATCAAAGGAACTGTCAAGAATATAAGCTGTGCAGGGTAACGAACCATAGTGGATTCCTCAAGTGATTACAAACTTGCTTGTGATGTTACTGTCGCCAGTTGTCAACCATGCTTCATAGCATAGTAAAAAGAAAATGAGTACAAGAAAAAGCCATTTTTAAAGGTGCCCTCCTTCCTACTTCATCTTAAAATACATCCTTTTTTGTTGATGGAGCATTGTGAAAGTCACATTCCTGCTTTAGTCGCTGCAACAGAAATAATTTATTATTATTTATAATTCTGCATAATGTTTTTCAACGTTTGATGCCAAAAGTACAGCAGGGCCCCAGTCGTGCGGCGGGTTCCGTTCTAAAGACCCGCTGCAAAGCGAAAATCGCCGGAAAGCGGATCCGACGATTTTCGTCATATGCGCAAACAGGCAATGCGCTGTTCTACGCATGCACAACTTTGGCAAAGCCCCTCATTTTGTGCATGCGCGACATTGGACCGGCCCGTTCTGCGCATGCGTAACAATGGAGGCCCCCTTCTTGGTATCGGTGGATCGCCAAAAAGCGGGGCGCCCGATAAGATTGTATTAAGATTGTATTAAGATTGGCACATGTTGTAAAATGAAGTTCTGAATGTGATGCTGGGTTAAGAAGTGTGTGTGCTTCAGAGAATGTGTGTCTGGTAATACATTTGTGTAAGTGAAAATAAAAAATCCCTAGTGAGCACATTCATGTCTCAGAGAGGTCTGCCACTCTGCTTTTCACCATTATCTCTTGGCGTACAATGCTTCCACTGCAGCCAGGGATTCTGGGTAATGACATGCAAATGAGCACATGGTCACCTTTTGCTTCATGTCAATTTTAACATGGACCCTTTTAAGAGAAGAGTAATGTAATCAAGGTTCTAGTTGGTAGTAGCCTTTACAAGATCGCACCTGCACCCATAAACGAGAAAGTTGGGAACCATTAGAATATGCTGGAGATGTTCATAAATAACCGAGGAAAAAGATTAAAATGCAAGCTTTACCAAAAAAAAATAAAAAAAATAATTATAGGTATTTCATATTTAAAATGGTTAATGCTTTCAGTGGGTTTTATCTTCATGATTGTTTAATCCCTGTCATAATAAGATGGTTGGTCCTGTAAATTATAGGCATATTGTGAGAGGCCATGTGTGGTTTCCGCCTGCCCCCCACCTTTCGTCTAATGATGATATAATAAAAAATATAGCAAATGGAAATATTACTATATGCTCATTTGCATGTCTTAGACAGGTCTGCAAACTTGCTTCAGTGTCACCTTTTGCTTCAAAACCATTTTTAACATGGTTGCCATAGGCTTAAGCTTGTTGTGACCATGCAGCAAGCTTAAGCCTATAGTGAACCATGTTAAAAATGGTTTTGATGCAAAAGGTGACACTGTGTGTACATTTGCATGCCATTTCCCAGAATCCCTTGCTGCAGTGAAAGTGCTGTGTGATAATGGTGAAAGGTGGGGTTGCAGACCTGTCTAAGACATGCAAATGAGCATACAGTAATATTTCCATTTGCTATATGCTTTGCTGTGGAGGGTTTTTGTCACTTTTTTTACCCACCGTAAATAAATTTATTTCTCCCAGCAGAGCTGAGTGAGTAATGGCCAAATGTATTTCCCACAGAGGAAACAGTAGTCTGCTTCATGATTACTCACAGGAAAGTTCTCATTTCCTTTGCTGTTCCATCCATAACTTTGTCAAATAAATAATTATGGCCAAGGGGGAGAAAAAAAAACCATGGCAGCCACTAACTCTTTAAGTTGTCATCAGAAGCTTTCCTTATTTATACAGCCGTCAAAACTTGTAAGGTCAAAAAGTTAATACCTTACATTTCCCATAGGAATTTTTTTTCTGTGCAAGTCTGCCTTGGCACAAGTCATCCATAGCAAGGACTTGGGGAAAACTCTACAAATAATGTTATAATGGTAAAGTAGTTTTCTTGAAAAGAAAAAAGATTTAGCAAAAAGTTAACTGCGCTAATCAGTGCAACTTTAAGGACAGAATTCTGCAATTAATCTGGTTATGTATACGAGCCTGTAATCGGCACTCTTCATTTTAGTTAGCACATTGTACAATGTGATTTGTTCATCTTAACGCGACATGTATTGCTATTAATTGACAGTTGTCACAAGTCCCTGTAGTGATCAAGATTTTGGCATAAAGTGTATCATTTTGTTAAAATGAGGATAAGTGAAATGTAGTAAAATACATGAGTATAATTTCCTGTAAAAGTAATTTGGAGTTCAGTTCATACTATGATACAGTCTTGCTGTCCCAAGGAAGACCCTTTCAGACATTTACTTTAGTCTTTTTCCTGTGCTGTTAGTAGGCTGGTCTGCCACTTGCATTTCCTCCCACACCTTGGCAGAATGAGTGTTTAATATGTGGCAGGGCCATTTCTTATTTCTGGGGTACCTCTAAAATCTTGTTCCTTGGCTAATACAAGTGTGCTAAAAATGTAAGCTACATACACCGGTGTACTCTACGAGGTCACTTGTGCACCACAGGATGGTAAAAACCTCTTTGGAGACGGCTGTCAATCCCTCCACTACTTTTTAAAGTTGAACCCCACGATGCCTTGCATAGCGCTATGTAGGCTTTTGTGGGATGCGAATGCGACAAACAAGCGGCAATTGACGCCTCTGCTTTCAAAGAGGCTATTTTGCAGCAACACATTTCACTCCCAATTATTCACGTGTCCAGGCAAGTGTGTGTTTTTGGTTTGTTTGTTTATTTTTGTTTGTTTTCCCCTCGCATTAATTCTATTTTGATCAATAAGAAAACAATAGTAAAATGAAATGACTGACAGTTCTGCTTTTTAATTTAAAATTGAGAGGCTACTGTTTAACAGCTACAGTATGTGTACAATGACTAGATATTAAACTAATTAGCATGATTTGTGATGTGTTTAATAATGTTTTTAAATGGTGAATCAACTGTACTCCTCTTGAGTACATAATTAATTTATATATGGCATGTTTCAGAGAACAAAAATCCACACACTTTACAGCTCTTTGGAGGTGCGCTGACAGGCTTTTGACTCATTTTTATACAATAGTCCAAGTGTAAAGGGGAAAGATGAGGGACTATATTGCATATGGTGTTTTGTAGCTCCAATGTATTCTTGTACAAATTATCTCTACTTTTCTGGGGTGGTATCCCTCACCTGCCAGGCCTTATTCCGGGTGCTGGTGTGCTCCCGTATCCGAGCAGAGTACACCCACGCTGTGGCCACTGGGCAGGAAGAAGCATTCATTTCCCAGTGGGCCATAGTCAGGGTGCTCTGCTCGGTATCCCCCCATATTTTTTCTTTTAAACTCCACGTCTTTATTTAGTGCACTTTATTTTCAGTTACAGGTGCACGTTGATACTGGTTTTTGTTGTATATTTATTTTGAACCTTTTTCCATTTCTGGTTAGTCCTGACTGGCTATCCAGATGCTGTACTTACTGATTGGCAAAAATAGCCTTCATTGTACAATCATGAAGATTTTTTTTTTGGAGAAATGTTAATGCTTAAATATAACCCGTATTTAGTGTCGTAGGGTCCTGCCACCCTCTCCAGCACTTCCTGATCACGTGATCTTGATGCTACTCTGGCAATGAGGATGTCTATTTTCATCTGTTTTTGCTGATTGGCCGGCCAATCAGTTGAACAGCAATTCTACTTGGTTAGCACAAGTAGAACAAAGAAAAACCCGCCAAACAAATATAAAATGAAACCAACAAGTGCACTAAAAATGAAGGTTAGTACAAAACTATCCAAAGTGGGGGATACAGAGCAGAGCACCCCGCCTGATGCCCAATGGCAGCAAACCCTGAAACCGTCCCAGTGAACTCGGTGTACATGTACTCTGCCCGGATACGGTTTGCACGAGCGCCCGCAACATGGCCACAATGTTTGTTGGGACTTCCCACTCCAGACACTGCTTTGTGGTCTTATAAATGGCTAGCTTAGCCAATGCCAGAAGCAGGTTGATGAGGAGATCTTCCACTTCCGTGCAGAGCGCGATCTACCCGTGAAAATAAAATAAGTGTCTGATGTGCAGAGTACAATAAAGGCAACTATCGTGCCGCTCTCATGGTGTACACCAGCCTTCATAAGAAAAACATAGTAAAATGTAGAACTGAATAAATTAAACACAGACCATGTTTTGAGCTGTAAACATTGGCTTCAGTTGCATCCTAACCCCATTATTGCCAGCTGGATCCAAGTCAACAAATTGGTGTAGGCTCATCTTTCTTGTGCTCTTGCTCTCTTTAAGTGGCCTAGGCCAATGATCCGTGCATATTAAAAATTTAAACCAATTAAGGGGCCTGACACTGATTTTAAGACAACGCTTTATTATCCAAAAACAACTGCATAAGCCAGCCTTGATTTAAACTAAAACCTTAAATGGGGAAACCATTGGGTGAGGAATGGGAAAGCCACATAGCTAGACCACTCCCTTGATACGTTGACTCGGTTAACTTGCTAAGTGCCCTTACCCACTGTGGCCAACTTGGCCCAATTGTATAGCTGGCATCGGAGCCTGCCATTATTCCCACTTGGGCAAATATACACCTCAATTACTGTTGCATCCTTATCAGGGCTGACCATTAGGTCAGTTTATCCACTATGAGGTCCTGCAAACCTTAGCTGGGGCCAAAACCTAACCAAGCTGTGACTTGTGGTTTGCGCTCTTTTAATGCTTTAAAATAAACGCATGAGAGAGCCTGTCAAAATTCCACTCCTGGGAGTGTCCGGTGGCAGAAGTTCTAACAGCGGATCAGCTGCGGTGGAGGGTACCTCTGTGGCCAAACACTGGCGGTCATTTGGTCACGGCAAAACTGCAGCGACCGAATTTTCCATTCCATAGCCATAGGTCTATGCCCGTTGTTCCGAAATTTTAAACTTTGCTATGTTGCATCATTTGTCTAAACTCTATGTGGAGTAAATGAAGTCCATGTATTTATTCAAATGTATCCCTTGCTTTGAGCATTTCTGGGTAAGGGCTGTTATATACAGCATGTGAACGCGCGTGCACGTGCCGCATGCTTGTGTTGTGTATACAGTGTTGAGTGTATACCAGGCCTGCACAACATGCGGGCCGCATGCGGCCCGCCGGGGCACCCGGTGCGGCCCGCGACGGACCCCCTTCAACCGCCCCTCCCTTCACCACCCTTCCCTGGTAAGGACAGGAGCGCGCTCCAGCATTAAGTAGGAGCGCGCTCCAGCAGTGACCGTGTGACAGCGTGCGCTGTTCTGGCTTAGTGTTTTCTCCTAAACCCTCCTTGCTTCCCTGTAATTTTTGTGTAAGTCCTGGTTAATGACCTGCAGCTGCTTTTTCAGCAGCATGTAAATGGGATTTGCTCTTTATCTGTCCTACTTCAAGTCTGAATTGCTGCGAGCACCTGAGCTCTGTTAGCAGCCTCTGTAATGCCCAGTAATGATGAGATAAGATTGTGTGCTGCATTGTATGGTGGATTATCCCATTGTTGCCCTGTGATGACTATGGGTGTTAATGCAAATTGTAAAATGCTGCACACCTATAAACGCAAAACAAAAAAACTACCGGTGCTCCTGGTCCAGGGATACCTGTGTGGTATTCCAAATCAATACGGGTAAATAGAAGAAGCACCGAACTACGGATTTAGATGGTGAATTTATTGCCACTAAATCGACATTTCGGCTTCGGCAGGCCTTTTTCAAGAATGATTGCCACTCATTCTTGAAAAATGCTTGCTGAGGCCGAAACGTGGATTTTATTGGCAATAAATACACGGACTATGGATAGGACACATGCATTTTATCCATAATGCTGCTGTTGCCAGTGGGGCTGTTGGGAAAGTGGACCACAAGAGGAGTGGGGTGGCCAAGCTCGTAGCCAAGCTGAGGTGGTTGTCCTAGTTGACCTCCAATGCGATGCTCTGTTGGGGGGTTGCAAAGCTGGGGAACCAGGATGGAAATGAGAGGGGAGAGCTAAAGGCTGCTCTGAGTCTAGAACTCCCAAGGGTGGAACTATTATGCTCAGCCGATTTTGCAGAGGCAAATCACTGAGCCTACGACGGAGGAACAGCCAATAGGTAAACTGTTGCACAGTAGAAGCTGAAACTAGAATCAGACCTGATTAGTTGCTGGGCGGGGCCCGCACAGAAGGCACTGATGAGGCACCAGCTGTACCAATGTCTGGATCAAACTCTGGGGCAGATCCTGCACCCGATGCTGACATCACGGGGGCGAAGCCTGCGCCCAATCCTCAGTCACACGGTGTCTGGTTGCCATGGGAACGCAATGTCGCCATGTCAAATGATGTCCTGTTTCCGTGGCAATGTGACGCCGTGCGACATGTTGGTGGTGTCCACTGCGTCATTTGACGCTGCGGGTCAGAATGAGGAGGGGAGCGGCAGCAAAGAGGCCTAGGGGCAAATTCGCTGCTGGCTAAATTAACAATCATGCTTCTAACACGGAAATATATTGGCCAATTTTTTTTAAACCAGGGTTGCGCAAACTTCTGGTGTTGCGCCCTGCCTGCTCTCCCCCTATGCTCGCGCCCCCCCCCCTTACTTTTGTACTGGCATCAAATGACACCGTGTTGCCCGAAGCCGACTGAATCCAAGTAAGTAAGTTACAGAGGCCTTGCGCTGTCCCCCGGAATTAAATTAAATGCCTTTTGGGTAAGAGTGTGAAATTGTTACTTTTTTTACTTTGGTAGGAATCACTTTACTCAACCTAGGGAGATTTGGACAGCACTGGTTTAGCAGTCTCAAAAACACAGACAAATACGAGCTCGGGAAGAGAGGAGTCAGACAACAGGTCTGCTTCCACACTTCGGGGAAATTCCTCCAGCAGCAGCAGGAATGGGAGCGCAGCACAGCCGTAGACAAACAGGGTGTAGACGTAGGTGGTGACTAAAAAAAGTTTTATTTAAACAGACGTGCAGCTGATGGATCCTCTGACGCGTTTTGACAGAGGCCTGAGGGCTGAAACGCGTCAGAGGATCCATCAGCTGCACATCTGTTTAAATAAAACTTTTTTTAGTCACCACCTACGTCTACACCCTGTTTGTCTACGGCTGTGCTGCGCTCCCCTTCCTGCTGCTGCTGGAGGAATTTCCCTGCTGTCTACCGCTGTTATGCACGCCGGGTAACCACTGCACACGGAGGAGATCACCGCTGGTCAGGTGACAGCCGTGCGCGATGCCGCAATCACGCCGGGAGTAGCGGTGCCACATCCACACAAGCAGCTTACCTGAGGCACGATACCCGGCATTTCCCCCACCTCATCTACACCGGAGGAGATCACCGCCGGTCACTTGACCGCCCTACGTGACGCTCCAGTCACGAAAGTGTTGGCGGTGCTACATTGCATCACTGCTACTGACGATTTAATACACGGCGTTCACTCTCCTAAACCGTGAGTTTCAAAGCAACCATTGGTGCCCAGAGCTGGGCCAGTTGCCATCTGATATCTATGGTCTAAATACACCATGCAACGGTTACTTTACTCATTCTGATTAACCTGATAGGATATACATGTGTATCCGTTTCTACTCTGCTTCCACACTTCAAAGTTTTATTCAGTTGTGCCCCGACATTTATACAAAAAATTAAGGGCATGTTAATACATAACATATCATGTTTAACAATGAGAAATAACAAGTTTCTGTAGAGGTTATGTTTCTGTGTTTTTGTACAAGGCATTAGTAAATAATTACATCTTGCTTGTGTTTGGCCAGCAGTTTCTACTTCTACATTACAAAGAGAAATACAGGGAATGTTTCTCAAGAGCATGCAGCTGTATTGTTTGGGACATTTTACTGCTCTTGTGCTATTGTATAAAAGACAAACTGAAAACAACAGAAGTAAATAAAGATTACAACTAGCATAGTGAGTTAATTCTCTCAGTACTGGAACAGCTCATATAAGAAAGATAAAGCTAGCAGATTATATTCACCCTTTCAATCCCTGAGACTTGTAGAGCTGACATATAATTTTAACCCCTTCAGAGCGCAAGGCCACTGTAACCGCTGCAACCCCCCCACCCCTTCATTAAAATCATAAGCCAAGATACATCAAATATGCTAAGAAGAAGCATGCTTGTTGACCAAAAATTTACACATTTTTGGAGAAAACATCTCCACTTTTAATGATCTCCAGAAATTATTACATTTTTTTTTTTTTTTAAATCAAGTAGCATGCTTTTCCTTAGCAATGCTTGATGTACCTGGGCCGCGTGCGTGTGTATGTGAGTTCAGTGATTAGAAAAGAAGGTTCGAGTGAAGGAGAGGATGATTATGTAGAGAAATTACAAGCTACATTTACCAATCGTTGCTTTCATGGTTTTCGAATGCATACTAAGAAAATGGTAATGCAGTAATTAAAATTGGTACTTGACTGACTTAGTCTGTAATTTATGCAAAGACAAAGACAGATGCAAAGCCCTCTCTGTATATTTCTGTCCCTTCCCTCCCCCCAACCCCCTTTCAAGTGCCAACTACGTCATTGAAGAAAAGAGAAATATATATATATATATATATTTTTTTTTTTTTAAATAATTTAAGTATGATATGAAAAGGTTTGTATTTTCGTTTCAAGGTGCTTAGTGTGCAGCTTTTTGATTAAGCCCTAAAGCGTTTCAGTTAAGTGTCATAGTATCTACATGGCTTCCACAGATCCCCCAACAATGATTCATTTAGCCCATTGTCATGTCATATAGTGGATAAGGTACAGACAAGGAATCTTCGTAGTGATCAAATGCACGTAGTGTAACTGTTTAACTTCCTATCCATGTTAATCATGTTTCCCTAGACCTCATCATCAATAAGCTATCCAGAACTGAATTTTAAGTAGGTTTTTAGTACATGTGCATTAGCTGCTTTGAGCTTTTGAGTCAGATTGTAAATAAGATGGAGAAGTGTAACAGAAAAGTCTTGTGGATTTATATATATATTTTTTAAATAAAACATTAAAAATTTAGTGTAAAAAATAAATTTAAAAAAAAAAAACCCCACCACAAGTGTGGTGATGTTATGACTCTTCCTCCTGACGCGTGTTTCGATTTTTCTTCAACAGAGTAGGTACGGTCAGATTAGATTTGATTAAAGATCTCTAATCTGAGTGCAGGATAAGTGACATTGATATTCTGACATCTCTCAATCCAGTGGGTGTCAGAGGAGCCTCTGACACATTGCGATTATGGGATTGCTCCGTCACTGACGTTCCTTCTGTTCTCCACCGGAGAGTCGAACATGATCTACTGTAGCAAGCAAGCAAGCAAAAAGACCATGATGCAGCTCGGGGTCTCCCACCCGCTGCTAATGAGTAACCTGCTTCTGTCGCAGGAGGAAGACTGGGGTAGGCGAGCAGCAGTGACATATTTTACATATGTTTTTGTAATTCTACTGTAACGGCTATTAATTATCTCCGTATCGTTAATTAATTAATACAAGAGTCGCCATCCCTGGTCCTGAAGAGCCACAATCTAGTTCTAGTCTAACTCATCTGTTTCTAGACGGGGAACACCAAGTATTCTGTTTAATTAAGAGGATTGCGCTCCCTGGAAATCAGCGATTTCATGGTGAACTATAAAACCTGCTGGACTGGGGTTCTCCAGGGGCAGTGGTGAAGTTGCTTGGTTTATATGTACCCTTATCTAAACCACATATTTCCAACATAGGTTTTAGTAGCTCGGGATAACTTTCATTTGCCAGAAGTAGCTTTCACTGCAGAAAAGTTTGGAGACCCTGATGTAACTGTTATGTCATGGGCCGCTGGAGTGCCAGTCCTCATGATACTTGCACTCAAGGTGTTAAATGTACAGAGCAGGATCCAAGTGTATGGGTTCCTGTTACATTATCAAGCAGTACTGCTTCTTGGTGGTTAGAAATGATTTCATTGTATTTCTCTCCAATGTTTGTTTAAATTATTGTTCCCTGAAGCAACATCTTGAGCAGTAATCCCAATGTCTTCCATGATTGTATTGTTCGGATACAGCTTCAGAGTACAATTTGACAAGTTAGTATAATTTTGAGAGAGACAAGCGAGACCAAATTAAACTGTTCCTCACAGCAAGTTGCGATTTTATATCTTTCATCTCAGATCCTTAAATAACTCTCCTTCAAAAACATTGGGAGGGGTGGAGGGAATAATTTTTTTTTTTTTTTTTTTTTAATTTGGCCTACAGGGAATTAAAAAAAAAAAAAAAAAAAAAAAACCTGCCTTACCCCATAGCACTACAGCCAGGTATTCTGGGTAATTGCACGCACATTTACAATCCTTCTCACTTTTTGCTTCTCATCCATTTTAACATGGATCTCTATAAGTTAATACCTGCTGTTTTTACATAGCATTTACAGTAAGGCCTGAGTTAAAGACGTGCATACTTAGCTGTTTCAACCTAAGCTGTATTGTGTCTCCTCAGTGTGAGTGGTTACTGACCTGGCCTTATGAAGCTTGTATTGACTCCAAACCAGGTTCACAGAATAACTTCTGGTGAGTAGAAAAATGACAAAATCCCTACACCGCACAGCAAAGAAAAAGAAAAAGTGCATATTCACATTTTTCAGACGGGTCCACAAACCTGTATATTAGTTCTTAGGAGTCATAAATATCATCAGGGATTTGTTTTTGTTCTCTTCTACTGAAGGAAGTAGCAAACCATGTAGGAAAGTCGAAGTCTCAAATTAAACATGGAAAACAGGCTTTGGTGTATAAAGACATTTAATCATCAGACAACTTTGAACCTTTTTTTTCCTTTTAATATGCCAATGGGGAGCTCGTGCTGTATGCCACATTTTTTCCTAATAAAATTGTGTAACCGCTATTGGAGAACAGTCTAAAGTTGAATTTGCCTTATTTTTTTTATTTTCATTTTATTTTTTCAAACATGTTATGACGCACCTGTTGTTGGATATGTGTAGAGTTCTTTCTGGCAGTAATAACATGTGATGTTCCTTATAACAAGTTTTATTCTTGTAACCTTGCCCATTTATACTTCAGGGAGTGTAGGGTGTGGAGAGATCTACATGTCTGAGTATCTGCAGATGTGGTGTTTTTTTTTTTTTTTTTGGCTAGAGCATGTGACTCATGCTAAATAGTACAGTAGGCCTCTTGATTTTGGGTGGCCATAGTGTAGGGCCTGTTAAACCCACATCTAAAGAAACGTTCCTACTTGTCAGTCACTCTTAGCAGACAGTGTATTTTAGTTTTAGTGTATGTAGTTTTGTTCCTAAAGGAAAAATATGTTCGCCATGGCTGACATTATCTCGGAGATCAAGGGGATCTGTACTACTGTCAGCCACATTAGAGAACAGCTCATCAGTTATCTTCTTCACTGCTAATAGTTGCACACTGCTAATCATTCACTTGTGGCTGCAGCCCAGGCTCCTCCCCTTCTGCTCCAGGCCACGCAAACTGCATGTGCTGGAAAGAAAAGTGAATGCGTAGGCAAAGTCTGTCAGTAAGGTAGTCAAGGTGTGCGGGTCTGCTGACTCATTGACGAACATTAGGGGGCGTGAGTGGGATGGTGAATAATGGACATATGTACAGGTATTTTTGTAAATTTTTTAGGGATACAAAACATTTACTAAAACATGCTACTTTGTTAGCTGTGTTTTTAAGAGTGTAGAGCAGGGCCGGTTTTAGAATTGCCACCCATAGGCACTTACCTTTTTTTTGCCGCCCTGGTCTTCTCCTCTTGCTGCATCCCGACGTCACGTGGCGACACGTTTCCATGACAATGTGGTGTCACATTGTCATGACAACGCATCGCCACCTGACATTGCAACATCATTTGACAGCGCAACACTGCAGGAGGAGGTAAAAGACCTTTAGAGTCCCCACACTCTCCCCCAGCAATCAGTTTAATTGTTGTGAGGAAGAGAGTGGGGCCTTTGTAACCGCAGCACTGCCCCCCCCCCCCCCCCCCGAAAAGTTGTCGCCCCCTGAATTTGCTGTCCTGGGCCCATGCCTAGTTGGCCTATGCCTAAGTATGGGCCTGGTGCAGAGTATTAGTAGGAACAAGTAATGAGTTTTAAGTCTCTGTGGTGTAATATTTGTGGTTTGGGGGGGAGGGGGTCCTACACTGTTTTTTGCCTTGTATTGCAGCATTGGAATACTTACAGCACATTAGCATTTCTGGAAAACCAGTAGAGAGCTAGAGAGTAAACTGCACCCTGCATCTCAGTCAAATTATGCCAGTCTCTTGTGTTTGGAGGTAAACCAAGAAGAAAATGCTCTTTAACTGAATTGATTTGCTGCTCCTAGCAGTTGGTGCGGATTTGCATATCAATGTCCTCACATTCCTTCCCACTGTTGGCTTTTATAAACCTCAGTGGCTGATGTAAAACAGTACTTGGGGGACTCATTGTGACACACCAGTCAGACAACACTTGGTTAGCAATAAAACACAAATGGAAATCCTTTTTAACTGTGTGAGTGCGTTTGCTGGAGGGCAACCAGTCGCAATCACAAAATGTAAAATGTAAAAGAAAAAAGTGTGTGTATAATTTTATTTTTTTCATGCGCTTCTCCATGTAAGGAATATGCTACTGGTGAAAAGATTGGCCATATATGTGAAAAAAACAGTGAATCCCTGCGCTTCTGCCCTTGGCCTAACAATAAATGGAGAAATAAATATACATAGTGAAACCCAAGTCTGTAAGACAAAGGAGACTTTTTTTGGTTACATTCTTTGATCAAATAATGACAAGCCTGCAAACCAATGTCATGGCAAGTCTCAGTAGCAGGTCCCTGTGCTAAATGCATACAAATGTTCTGTGAAATATACCCTGAAGGGGTTAATAAACAAAGTGTAACCTTTTTCCCTGTGTCTAAGGGAACTACATGTGCTGCCGTTAGATATGGCTCACAGAAGGCCTGAGCCTCTGCAGCTTCGAGCCTTGGGTGAGCTCTTGTTCTCCTCGATGCAGCGCCTCCACCTGAGTGGGATCCCAGTGCAGTGGGATAACCCCTTTCAGGACCACTTACAGTGAAATGATACACACACCAGTATATAACAATTGGTTTACTAGCAATAGAATAACAGTAACATACAATACAACACATACAATACAATAACACAGGATGAGTGTCCACCAAAGTACCTAGGGTGCGTGGCACAAATACACCTGGTGTCCTCCCCCAGTGACTCGGTCCCACCCACATGTAGGGAGTAGCGCTACCCATGTGGAACGTTGGTGCACTTTACCCAGGTACCGCTGAATGAGGAAAAAAGGATTCGTCTGATCCCACGACGTCTGCTGAATTCTCTCTCTGGTCTGCATAGGCGTCCACCTCTTGAGGGAGCTCCAACTGGAGGGTGTCTCGTAATGTCTATAGTTGCCTGTGGTCTGATCCCAAACCGCAGGCTACAGCTCAATGCGTGGCGTCTCTTCACTGGCGCTACACCTGACACTATAAGGCTAAAGGGTAGTGTCCCTGTCTGGTGTCTTCACCATAGCAGCCACAATCAAGAAGGGGACTTGGGACCTAAGGGACAAACCTAGTCCAGGGGAGCACTGCTCCCTGGACACTACCTCAACGGTTCTCCCCTTCTTCCAACTGCCAGCAACTGTCTGTAACTGCCAAACTGTGTCAACATTCTATCTGCATGTCCCTCAAGCTCCTGGGACATGTAGTCCCTTGCGGAGCCTCTCCTAAGATGGCCACAGCAACTCTGGGACTGCGCATGCGTGAACATAAAATGGACGCCGCAACTCTTCACGCCTCTGCGTGAACTACAAGATGGTGGCCTCCGCTTGCCGGGTACACCGCAGAGCTCCGCCGCTCCCATACACTGCAGCCGTCCCCCACCCCTGCACCGGAGGTAAGAGGGACACGGCTACATAAGCATAAACTTATGTAACTTAGTGCAGGTAAAAACTGGTATATACCAGTAAAGATACTTACATGTATGCAAGTAAAGTGAAAAGGGAATTAAAAGGGACCTTTCTGGGAGATAATAATATACTTTTGAAAACTATGGACTAACCTCCCACAAGCTGCTCAATAAGCAGTTACGGGTGAATTGGCTAAATACATTAATCACACCCTAATAGTGGTGCCCATGGAAGCGAGCTGCTAGGAATTTGATTCGGCCCAACAGAAAATGTAAAACAAATGTATACACCGTGCTTCTCCGTGTAAGGAGCATGCTGCTGGTGAAAAGATTGGCCATACATAAGTAACAGTGTTTCCCCCACCCGATCGCAGATATGGGCCATTACAACGGTGTATGGTGCATAAACTTGCTGGCAACAGAAGGGCTGAGTACGCGCCGATGGTAGTGGGGACAAAGGACCAGGCTTCTGGGGTTCATACACCACATATCTCTTTTGCATTGCAGCGCCTCCATCTGCGGTAGGCTCCAGGAACTGAAGGTGATCTCCCACGGTAGCTTATTACCTCTCCCCCAGTAAGGTCACATCCCAGGCAGGCGGTATATTGCAAACGGGAACGTTTTTTTTTTTTTTTTTTAACTATACTTTGCAGTAACAGGAACCAGGCAGGATCTGCCCAATACAGTCTCTCAGGATTCACCAGATGATGGTCCCTGGTCCGCCACTACAGGCCAAGCTCTTCCTCAACTCCGTAGCGGAGGCAGAAGTATGGTCCGCACTCACTCTCCCCCGGAGGGAAGAGCACATGGGAAGGCCCCAATCTCAGGCTCCCAGTCGTGTGACCTGCCTTCCTCAGAGGGGGAAGGACACTCCTAACTTTAGGGCGGTCCTGCCCTTAAGTACAGCCAGGAGACGGGCACCCCATTGTCCCAGCTACAACAGGATATACCAACACCTGCTGCTGTCTCTTAAGTGTAGTACCAAAGGGAAGGGGAAACCCCATACCAACTACTGGCAACCTGATTTGTACCAGGGTTTACTGCCAGCCCAAGAGAAGAATAGTAGCCATCAGGTGACCTGGCTACACATATGTGAAAAACAGAGTGAATCGCTGCGCTTTTGTTACGGCCGTGCTAACCACAAACCTGGACCGGACCGCGAGGCTGAGGTGGGGATAGGTAAACACCGACCTGAGACCGTGAAGCCGGGTGCGGATTCCGTCGTCGTGGGGAGCCGGGTCGGGGTTGGAGAAGGCAGGGTAAACGTTATCCAGGCTGGGGTCAAGTCAGGCAGCACAGGATCGAAGTTCGAGGTCACAGACTAGGGTCAGTACCAGGAAGGCTTCAGCTTAGGCACTTCCGCGTAAGGGAAATTCTCCGGAACAGAGTAGCTACAGCACAGGGGGTCCAGCATGGGAGGTCCTCAGGAACAAGGAAACAAGATGACTGGAAGCTTCAGCACAGGGCTTCGGCACACGAAGGCCAGTCGGGCCAAGCAGGGTTGCTTCTGATAAGCAGAGATGCAGGGCAGGAAGTTATGAAGGCCTCTGGAAGCAGGGTAGCCAGACACCCCACACGAATCCAGAAGTTTTAGTGCTGGGGATCCAGCGCTTCAGCACAGGAACGGGAAGACACAAGGTAGGCCAAACAGAGATGCTTGTAGCAAGCACAGGTTGCCAGGAATACAGCGATTCCAGAATTATGCTCAGCTACTTCCTGATGGAAGGGCTGAACCTAAATAGCACGGACAGCCAATAGTGTCAGAGCTGCATAGAAGGCAGCATGAAGCAGACTGCAGGGTAAGTCCAGAACCAGCTAATTCCAATTGCCCAGTACAGGGAGGGATTTGCCTGGAAACTCTCTAGCCCTGTAAGGGTGAGTTCCAGCCAAAGCCAGGACTGGAACCCTTACAGCTTCTCCCATTGGGCCAACAGTAAATGGGGAAATAAATAAATATACATCACTAAATGCTTCACTAGCCATATTTTTATATATCTATATAACAAAAAAGAAGTCCGCAGCACTTGGTGATAGTAAAAAAAAAAAAATAATAATTAGGTCCATCAATATTACAAAAATGATGAAATGGGCGACGTTTTGGACAATAAAGTCCTTTTTGTCAAGCTTAACAAGGAACTTGATTGTCTAAAACGTCGCCCATTTTCATCTTTTTTTTTTTTTTTTTTAATGATGGAATAAGTTATTTTTCTACTATTACTCAGCGAGTGCTGCGGACTTTTTTTTGGGTCTGTTTCTTGGAGCTGTATGGTGATCCTGTCCCCTCCATACGCACCCTCTTGGAAGCGAAGTATTCTCTTGGACACTTATCCATGGCACTCCATACAGTGTAAATATATCTCTCTTTGTATATCTATATATCATTTCATTGTTTTCTTCCTTAACCCATCTGCCTGGTCCTAGTCGTGGAATATTTATTGCAGAACATTTAAGTATCCTCCGACAGCTTAGAAGCAAATTCAGCTCCTAAAGTAACCAGCGGAAGTGAGATCATTGTCATAGTGCTTGAACAATACACTTTTTTTTTTTGTGCCTCTAGACCCAGTGATGTTTGCTCACCGCAAATACTAGAGCACTGTTTGAAATCTTTGAACTGTAAAACGAAAGGTTTGACCAAATAAATGGTTGTCCCTTTCATGCTGCTAATATAGATCTGATCATTGTAATCTGTTGAAAAGTAGAGAAACAGCTACATAGACCGCTGCATCTCTTAAAGGTGCAGTTTTCCCCAATGCCTATTTTGAGTGAGCTCCTTTTAAGGCTGCGTCCATACTATGGTAGACCATGCGCATGCGTCCGCATGCTGAGCTAACAGACTGCCTTAAGGCAGTGTTCGCGAACATGCGGCGTGCAGGGAGGTGCGCAACGCGCGAGAAATCAGTTAAAACTGATTTCTCAGTGTGACAGGGCGGTCACATGAGCGGTTCGGCCAATGAGGGCGAACCAGCTCCGTGACGTCACTGTGAACGCCCCCACGGCCCGTGTACTATGGCCAGGGAAAGCACCCGCTTTGCCTCAGCCTCCGCGTGTCTCCACACAGGCTGCGGCACCATGTCCGTAGCCTTATGCCGTGTCAACCACATTACTCAACTTTCTTTTCCCTAGCTGTTTTTTGTTATATACTTATTTTGAAAGGCACAAAGCCTGTAGTACTTTTCACATGGCAACTCCTGCGTTTTTACGATCAATCACTTTCACCATAAAAATACCTGTGAAAAAATAATCGTGCTGGATGGAGGTGCTTCCATGCACTTCCTATAGAAGTCTCTAAACCTATGCAGTCTACCACAAACAATACTTTCTGTTTAATTGACACAGCTGATCCAAATACATGTACTGTGGTGGCAGATACAATAGCTATCTTTCTAAGGCCTCGGTCCCGCTGCGCTCGTTGGCGCGGGCGGCGGGTCGCGAGTTCCCCACCAGCAGGGGAATCCTCGCGAGCCGGTCCCGGTCCCCACTGGCTGCACAGCTGACTACACGCTGTAGCGCGTCAGCCGCTGGAGACACCAGAGAATGGTGTTTCCTAGCATTGACGCGTGACGTGTGTGGCTGTGAGCCAATGGGGAGGGGAGGCTTCGGGAGGAGGAGAGGCTTCGGGGAGCGGGGAGGAGTGTGGAGTGAAAGCAGGTGAGTGCCTTTCTCTGTGTGTGTGTGTGTCTGAGTGCGTGCCTGTCTGTGTGTGTATGTGTCTGAGTGCGTGAGTGCCTGTGTGTGTGTGTGTGTGTGCCCGAGTGCCTGCCTCTGCCTCTGTCTGTGTGTGTGTGTGTGTGTGTGTGTGTATGAGTGCGTGAGTGCCTGCCTGTGTGTGCGCGCGTGTGTGTGTGTATGAGTGCGTGAGTGCCTGCCTGTGTGTGTGTGTGTGTGCGCGTGTATGAATGAGTGCCTGCGTGTGTGTGTTTAAACTTACCTTCCAGCTCCAGCCCGAGTCAGTGGAGGGAGGGGGGGGAGAGTAGCGGGTCCCTCCGCTCAAGCCACGCCCCCCCTCCCTGTCAAACCGCCCACCTCCCGATCAAACCGCCCACCTCCCGCCCACCTCCCGATCAAACCTCCCACCTCCCGCCCACCTCCCGCTCCGGCTCCCGCTCCCTACAGACCGCAGATCGCGGTCTGTGTATCTCAGCGCACCGCCTGTCAGCAGCGCAGGTGCGCTGACTCTGGGAGCGGGGCCTTAGCCTAAAAAGGATGTTCAACATTTTTTTTTGTGGGTGGGGAAGTAAAGGTATACAGGGATATACCAAATATGTAAACATGGAAACGATGTTGATTCTGGGAGTAATCTGATAGACACTATTGGAGTCAGGAAGGAATTTATTTAAATAAGACATTGTTGGATAATCTTTGACTGGGGTTTTTTGTTTGCCTTCCTCTTGATCAATATACTGTAAATACTTTACTTTATCCTATAGTTGTATCTGTCGTCTAAATGTAATATATTTATTTTTTAAATATTTTACCAGGAAATAATACATTGTTACCTCTCGTTTTCAAGTATGTACTGGACTCGGAGTTATGTTGACAATACATGATTGTTATGATAGGTTATACATTCAATTTACAGACATTTCATGGACGGTTAGAGATAATGATTATGGGTGTATGTAACAGTTACAGACGATTAAAATGTGAGACCACTGAATTCTTGAAATTATTTAAACGGGAGGTGGTTTTAAGAGTGTCTGGTAGGTTGACATGCGGTGCACGGTTGAACTTGATATTTTAATTTTTTTCAACCACATCTACAATGTAACGATGTACTTGCTAAATAAGAACAGTTGGAGGTTATGTAAAATGCTGCATGTTGGGAGCTCCTAATGGAGGAAAGCATTTTGTACAAATGTCAAAGTTGCAGTGGTCCGAGCTGAGTCATAATGCAGTCTTTAGAAAATCTCAGTTTTGAACACTTCATTTTTAAATCTTTGAAACATTTTATCCCAAATGACAGTTGACAACCTCCCCAAGATCTGGTATGTATATCTTTTATTTATACGGCGTCCACAATATACTCGGCACTTAACAAAAGAGGCAATACTGTTCAGGAAATGATAATACAATAAGTGCAAACAAAATCCAACAATGGGAAAAGAAAACCCTGCCCCGGAGTACTTACAATCTAAGTGGTATGTTGGAAGAATTACAGACCATCTATTAGAAAAGGAACACTCGTGGTATTGTTGATCTGCCACTGGTGCTCCTGAATCCAGTGAGCCAGAGAGAACACGTGAACCGTAAACCAGAAGATATTCAGGCACCCCGGAGTGCCAGGATATCTTCATGTTGAATAGTTGCCTAATAGATAAGGTTGAAAAAAGACATGCGTCCATCAAGTTCAACCTATGCTAAATTTAGATGACAGATACTTCATCCTATATCCATACTTACAGTATATTGATCCAGAGGAAGGCAAAAAAAAAAAAACCCCAGTGAAATATCATCCAATGATATTTCAATAAAGGAAAAATAAATTCCTTCCTGACTCCAAGAATTGGCAATCAGATTATTCCCTTGATCAACATCCTTCCCATGTATACTTATTTGGTATATCCCTGTATACCTTTCCTTTCCAAAAAGATGTCCAACCTTTTTTGAACAAATCTATTGTATCTGCCATCACAGTCTCCATGGGTAATGAATTCCACATTTTAACTGCCCTTACTGTAAAGAACCCTTTCCTTTGTTGCTGGTGAAATCTCCTTTCCTCCAACCTTAAGGGATGACCCAGAGTACTTTTGTATTGCCCTTGGGATGAATAGTTACTTTGAAAGCTTCTTGTGCTGTCCCCGGATATATTTGTATATATTTATCATATCCCCTCTTAGACGCCTCTTTTCTAATGTAAATAAATCTAATTTAGCCTCTCCTCATAAGTTGGATTGTCCATCCCCTTTATTAATTTGGTGGCTCTTCTCTGCACTCTCTCTAGTTCCATAATGTCTTGTCTTAGGATTGGTGCCCAAAATTGTACTCCATATTCAAGGTGTGGTTTTACTAATGCTTTCTAAAGAGGCATAATTATGTTTACTTCACTTCCATCCATTGCTGTTTAATGCAAGATAAGATCTTGTTTGCCTTTGCAGTGACGTCACCGCTCTCAAGCATGAGCGCGGTCAGCGCTAGCGGGGCCGCTGCCTTATAATTCTGATATGATGCCTCCGTCCGACTTCAAGTATCTAAACGGCTTCCTCTTCTTGTCCATTTCCTCCCCTACCTGTTTATTTAGCCACATTGGTTTTGACATTTCTTTTATACTTATTACCCCCTGGTATACACTGATGAGAGTGCTTTTCTAACAATGTTTTAAAGACTGCCCATTTATCTTCTACATTTTTCCCTGCAAAAACATCATCCCAATGTATTCCTTGTAGATTAGTCCTCAGTTTATTAAAATCTGCCTTTCTAAAGTTTTTAAGGTCTTTGTTGAATGCAAGTAAGGCTGCGCTTATAGTAACGGCGACGTCAGGCTACGGTCGCTGGAAAGATCAATTTCAGATGACTTCCAGCCATCGCGACCAAGCCATTGTCTTTTAGTAGATTTTTATTTTTTATTTTTATAACCTCTATTCAAAGTTTTATTGGTGACGGGGCCACACACACACCTGACATCATTTTGCGCGGTGCGCTTGAGGAGCTAGGTCGCGTCCTCCGCATGGTGGTGCCAGCGGCCAGGGAAAGAAAGGTAGGAGATGTTTGGGAGCCACGCTCAGACCGCATTATGAGCAGATCTGCGTTTTAGCGGATTGCGCTATAACTAGGTTGAGCTGTACTTCTACATTGTTTGAATGACCAAATCCAGTATTGCCCCTCTCCTGGCTGGTTTCTCAATAATTTGGGTTATGTAATTGTCTTTAAGCACCCCCAAAAACCTCTTTCCATTTGTTGTAACGCTAACCTCATTGCCCCAGTCTATGTCTGGATAATTAAAATCCCCCATTATGCAAACATGACCCAGTTTTGATGCCTTCTCCATTTGCAAAAGTATTTTAGCTTCCTCAATCTCACAGATATTTGGTGGTTTATAGCATGTCCCTAAAAACATTTTCTTTACATTTTTATCTACTGTAACATTTTCTTCTACAGTTATGAGATAGATATAGATATATTAAGTCCTTTTTCTTTATGCATGATATTAAATCATTTATAATTCTATGTGAGTCACTGGGAATGTACATGGGGGATTTGTCTTTTCCCCCCCCCCCCCCCATTGTTTTTATGCGCATTTGTTGCATATTTTTGCTTATTGGTGTGTTCTGCAGTCTAATTTGATTAATTTTGTTTGCAAGGTAAGTAATGTAGTCATTTTTATTGTCTTAGTGTAACTCTGAATTTGTACGGTCGTGTCCTTATTTCACACTGTCTCTCCCCCGCGGATGACGCGTTTTGCTGCTCCTGCGTTTGCGTTGTTACACATAGCAGGCAATGTAATCTGTTCTCATTCTGGGGCTCATCACAGGGGGGATTGGGACACACTGATATTTAAGATATTCTGTTTCCTCGAGCTCCGTTTTTCTCCCCGTGGAGATGCACAAAGTCACATGGTCGTCTCTGAACCACTGATCATGCGCTATTCGTTCAGGACGTAATTGCGTCATTGCGTTTTTTGGCGTGAAACTGAGCTCAGCTGGAATTTAAAAGGACTGCTTGACACATTCGTTTTTTACTCCTTGATAAAGTACTTCGGTACGAAACGCGTAGGTGGTTTACCTCTGTGCATATGTCTTGCCATTAAATCTTCTTTGAATCATTTGGACCCTACTCCCCTCGTTTTTTTGCTGTGCGCTGCCTCTTCTTCATCTCTTGGACTCTGCATTAGCAGTTGAACACATTCTTTCTCCAGCATCAGGAAGTGGGTGATTATTAAGAATACTTTCACTGAGAGACTGAGTACCTATTATTCGGTATTGAAGTGGAACACTCCCAATGAAGCAGGGGGGTTGTGATTACATCACTCACCCCTGTTTTCAGAGAATATCTGTAAATTGAATACTTTCATGAACACGAACTTACAATCATCATTTTATATGGTTACATTTAATTACCCTTTCACCCACTGTTCCACTCTATACTGGATTTTATTTCATTGTTACTGGTCATGTATTAGAGCGCCCTTACCACTTCCCATAGCTATCTTATTTCCCCATCTATTCTATTTTAGTTTCTGTTTCTTTCTGTTTGCGGGAGACTTACAGGAGGTGAGGGGATAAGTGGCCAAGAACTGCAATCTATTGCACATTGGTTGGTAGGAGTGACACTGGGGGTGAGATAGTAGCCATTTGTCTGGGCTATTGAAATGCTTAATTTAGGAGGTGAGATTTAAGGGTTGACTTTAAGGTGGGGAGAGAATGTGCTTTTCTTATACGGAGTGTAAGGGGGATATATAACTGTGTCTGGTTGCAGAGACTTCCAGTATCTCATTGCAAAGCCAGTAACCAGCCTATCACTGAGACGCAAAGGGTCAAAACAGCTGACTGAGAATGTTTACTGGTAATGCACATCTTTAACCTAGACTGTGCTGAAAAAGCTGTGCTGTATGACAGGCATAAGCTTATAGGAGTCCATGTTAATATGGGCAAGATGCAAAAGCATCTGACGTCCAAAATTAGAAGATCAAGAGATGACTCGAATAGAATAATTAATTTACTGAATCGCATGGATTCCAAGGGTAAAAAACAGACCTATGCTTTTTGCACAACCGCACTTTTTCAAGGTGCACGATGAGAGTAATCATCCGCACATTTAAATCCTCCATAGCAATTACGTCATGCACTTTAGTTCCGTAAGGAAAGCGTTCACTGGCTCCGCGCAGCGTTAATCCCCATTGGCCCTAATCTTGTTGAGCCCAAAAAGATCTAGAAAACTTTAGAACGATAAAAAACAGAAACACATTAAGTGATAAAGAAAAAAAGTAAGAAAAACATCTAAATATGAAAAATGCTGGAAATACTCACACAAAAAAACAAGATACTGTGCAATAATATAATGTATAATCTAAGCGAACAAATAAAATAATGAACAGTATTTCTCTTCTCTCTCTATCTCTCCATCTCTCCATCTCTCTAGAGCTCTCTCCATCTCTCTAGAGCTCTCTCTCTCCATCTCTCTAGAGCTCTCTCTCTCCATCTCTAGAGCTCTCTCTCTCCATCTCTCTAGAGCGCTCTCTCTCTAGAGCGCTCTCTCTCCATCTCTCTAGAGCTCTCTCTCCACATCTTTCTAGAGCTCTTTCCCTCGCGCTCTTTCGCTCGCGCTCTTTTGCTCTTTCGCTCTTTTTTTCCCTTGTTCTTTCTCTCTTGCTAATCAAATAAGCTTTATTGGCATGACGAAAGAACATTTCAGTATTGCCAAATCGTGGCTAATAGGGGGTGGAGTACAATGATTACACAGTACATGAATTATAGGGGGTAGGTTATAATGATGGCACGGTACATGGGTAACAGTTACACACAGGGATGTGGGGGTTAGTAGGCATCTCTCAGCCGGTGGCAGGTGCAGTTGTTTCATTTTCTCCCAGGAAGATCGCTATTTTTTGGTTCTCTTCTATATAATTAAAGTTCTGGTTAAGAGTTGAGTTTCTCTAGGTGGGCACTCGTCATTTCAGAGTATTGTGAGCAACGCAGCAGGAAGTGTTTTTCATCTTCTACCTCTTCTAGCTCACATCGCTGGCCCAGACAGAACTGGAAGCCCCGGGAGATGAGACTGTCTGTCTGCCTGTTTCTATTTCCAGGCTGTGGGCACTCATTCGGTACTGGCCCAAGGTCTGTCTCTGCTTTGGGTCTTTTACCTTCAGTAACACTAATTCTTCTTAATTATGTGCAGCATAATAGACAGTGCAACATGAATGGGATCGCTGTTTCCAAAATTAAGTTACTTTTAATAATTAAATTTTTGTGTGTAGCTGGTGATTGCACCAGTGGACATCTCTAATGGAAGGTACAATTTGTGGATACAGTTGGATGCTGTTATTAATAAGTGGATATTTCAGTAGCTTCCCTTCAGAAGTTGCTGCTGAGCCTGTGGAGGGCTGTGCATGGAGGTCGTGCATTGAGGGCAGTGGGGTGTGCGTGATGTGGTTACTGGTGCATGTAACTGCTGTGGGGCTGTTGTGTCTCTTGTTGATTCTGCCTTCATTAACCCAAATCAAATAAGCTTTATTGGCATGACGAAAGAACATTTCAGTATTGCCAAAGCGTGCATAATATGGGGTGGGGTACAATGATTACACAGTACATGAATTATAGGGGCTTGGGTATAATGATTGCACAGTACATGGGTAACAGTTACACACATGGATGTGGGGGTTAGTGGGCGTCTCTCAGCCTGTGGCAGGTGCTGATATAGTGTGCAGCCAATTCTCCCAGGAGGATCGCTATTTTTTTGGTTCTCTTCTATATTATTAAAGTTCTGGATAAGTGCAGTGAGTTTCTCCAGGTGGGCACTGCTCACTTCAGAGTATTGTGTGCAGCGCAGGAGGAAGTGAGTTTCATCTTCTACCTCTCCTACTCACATCGCTGTCACAGTCTCATCTCCCGGGACTTCCAGTTCTGTCTGTGTCTGCCTGTTTCTATTTCCAGGCTGTGGCACTCTTTCTGTACTGGCACAAGGTCTGTCTCTGCTTTGGGTCTTTTACCTTCAGTAGGTAGGGTGCCAGAGTATATTCTCTCTGTAGGCTGTGGTAGGTCTCCAGCTTCTTTGAGCGTTGGATATCATTTTGCCACATAGTCACATACTGCTTCTTCATTTCACTCTTGATAGAGTTGATTTGTTTTTTCGTCAGGTTGTTGATCTGTGTGGGGTTTTGTTCTTGGAGAGGGGGAAGAGTTGTTTGGCACAGGGTTTAGTGAGGAGCTCCTGGCTTCTCATTGCTTTGTAAGGCCTCGGACATGGTCAGCACTTATGCGCTGACCCGTGCTGCTGCTCGGCACTGAGCCCCTGCAGCCGCAATGAGAGCGGCTTTAGCAGGGGCTCGCGCACGCGTCCGCACGCTTGGGGAAGCGTGTGTCTCACCGAGTCTTCAGATTTTCCTGCTTGCCGGAGGACAGGGCCGGTCACGTGAGCGGTTCGCCCAATGAGGGCGAACCAACTCCGTGACGTCACTGGCCCGCCCCCGACACGCCCACGGACGGCGCGCTGTGTAAGGCCAGGGAAAGCACCGCTTTCCCTGAGCCTCAGCGCGCCTCCGCACTCGGCAAACCACTATGTCCCAGGCCTAACAATAAGACTGTGGCTGGCTGTTGTTTAGGTGGGCCCAGAATGTCAGTGCTCCCTTCTGTACAGTGAGCAGTAGAGGAAAGAGGCCCAGCTCAGCCCGGCATGCATTGTTTGATATACTCCTCCTATGTACTTGGAGAAGGTGTTTGCAGAATTCCAGATGCAGTATTTTGGTTGGGCTGGTATCCCATTTTGTGGAGTCTGGGTATGTCACAGGACCCCACACCTTTCTGCCATACAGAAGGATGGGTGTGATGATGCTGTTGAATATTTTCATCCAGATTCTTATTGGTGGTTTGAGGTGGTACATCCTTATTGCATAGAATGCTCGGCGGGCCTTCTCCTTCAGTGTATTTATGGCCAGGTTGAATTTCCCTGCTGAGCTGATTGTTGGGCTGCGGCACCAGTGCCTGCGCTGCAAAGGCACCTGCGAGGTAGGTGGCGCGTGCAGCCGAGTCCCCTGGTCTGCAGAGAGCTGCAGGGGGAAAGACGGCGGAGTGACGGGGGCGCGCCCATGACATCACCCGGCAGGTTCGCCCTCATTAGCTGAACCGCTGGGGGTGTGGCCTAGCGCTCCGTCGTGACTCCTGCTCTTAATTTTCTTAAGAGCAGGAGTTTCTGTTGGCGCTGCGCGGCGGCCCCCCCTCACAGCTGGCTTGGCCCCATTGTGGGGTGGGTCTGGTCCCTGCAGCGTCCACCACAGCGGGTGCTGCAGTAGACAGCGGGAACCTGGCCTTAGACCAAGGTCTGTGTAGCTCGCAGTCTGTTCCAGTGCATTGTGACTCAGTGTGAATTGCTATATGGTTGGATGTTTTTTTAGATTTTTTTTCTGGAATACCATTATTCTTATAACCATCTCCATTCTTGGGAAGGAGGGGTCCAGATGTTTGACCTCAAATTGAACAATGTAGGGGAAACGGCCTGCAGGATGTTCTGAAGATGCTTGGGGTTTTATCCATTGCAAGTTAATTGGGTTATGGGCACCCATCTCCTTTTAAGGATAATGAGTGCATCACATTAAAGAATTGTCCTCATCTTCCTTCTGTCACATCAGTGTATAGTAAATTCTCCACTCATCACATCTAAGTAGATGCCACAAACCCTAGTAACTTATAAGTTGGATGAGCATCATAAAGAGATATATGTATGTGTGTATGTGTGTATATATATATATATATATATATATATATATATATATATTCATACATTTTATGTTATGGTGGGTGAAAAAGGCGACGAAAACCTCCACCGTTAGCAATCGCGCGGAAGCGCAGGTCTTAGGGGAATTTAAAATTCCCCCGCTTGCCGGCGCGACAGGCCGGTCACGTGAGCGGTTCGCCCAGTAAGGGCGAACCAGCTCCGTGACGTCACTGGCCCGCCCCCGGCCAGTGACGTGCCCGCCTCCGGCCCGTCCCCGGCCCGCCCGCTGACAGCGCGTGCGGTAAGCAACCGCAAGGCCAGGGAAAGCACCCGCTTTCCCTGCGCCTCAGCACGCCAGCAGGGAGCCTGGCCGAGGCCTTGGACAGGTCTGCAACCCTGCCTTTCAACCATTATCACCTCGCATACAGTGCTCCCACTGCAGCAAAGGATTCTGGGAGATGACATGCAAATGAGCACACAATGTGTCACCTTTTGCCTGGAATATCCATTCACATGGAGCCCATTTAAGCTGATGTATCGCCGTTCACACAGCTTTTAAACACAGCATGGGACTAGCAAAGCAAGTACAGACCACTCACAGACATGTTATGGTAAACCTATCCAGCCTAGAAATATTTCAGAGCAAGTTTATACCAACCTCACACTGATGATACCCATCAAGGTTGAAACATGTCTGTGAGTGGTCTGTACTTGTTTTGCTAGTCCCATGCTGTGTTTAAAAGCTGTGTGAACGGCGATACATCAGCTTAAATGGGCTCCATGTGAATAGATTTTCCAGGCAAAAGGTGACACATTGTGTGCTCATTTGCATGTCATCTCCCAGAATCCCTTGCTGCAGTGGGAGCACTGTATGCGAGATGATAATGGTTGAAAGGCAGGGTTGCAGACCTGTCTAAGACATGTGAATGTGCTCACAAGTGATTTTCTTTATTGGCTATATGCTAACGGAGGTTTTCTGTCGCCTTTTTCACCCACCATAACTTAAAATGTATGGTGTATGTATACATACATACATACATACATACATACATATATACATATACAGTTTTGTGAAAAAGAAAGTACACCTTCATTGAATTCTATGGTTTTACATATCAGGACATAATAACAATCATCTCTTCCTTAGCAGGTCTTAAAATTAGGTAAATACAAGATGAACTCAGATGAACAACAACACATGACATATTACACGTGTCATGATTTATTTAACACAAATAAAGCCAAAATGGAGAAGCCATGTGTGAAAAACTAAGTATACCTTATGTTCAATAGCTTGTAGAACCACCTATAGGTGCAATAACTTGAAGTAATCGTTTTCTGTATGACTTTATCAGTCTCTCACATCATTGTGGAGGAATTTTGGCCCACTCTTCTTTACAACGTTGCTTCAGTTCATTGAGGTTTGCGGGCATTTGTTTATGCCTAGCTCTCTTAAGGTCCTACCACAGCATTTCAATCGGGTGGAGGTCTTGACTTGTACTGGCCATTGCAACACCTTGATTCTTTTCTTTTTCAGCCATTCTGTTGTAGATTTGCTGGTGTGCATGGGATCATTGTCCTGTTGCATGACCCAATTTCGGCCAAGCTTTAGCTGTCGGACAGATGGCCTCACATTTGACTCTAGAATACTTTGGTATACAGAGGAGTTCATGGTCTACTCAATGACTGCAAGGTTCCCAGGTCCTTTGGCTGCAAAACAAGCCCAAATCATCACTCCTCCACCACCGTGCTTGACAGTTGGTATGAGGTGTTTGTGCTGATATGCTGTGTTTAGTTTTCGTCAAATGTGGCGCTGTGCATTATGGACAAACATCTCCACTTTGGTCTCATCTGTCCAAAGGACATTGTTCCAGAAGTCTTGTGGTTTGTTCAGATGCAACTTTGCAAACCTAAGCCGTGCTGCCATGTTCTTTTTAGAGAGAAGAGGCTTTCTCCTGGCAACCCTTCCAAACAAACAATACTTGTTCAGTCTTTTTCTAATTGTACTGTCATGAACTTTTAAACATTTAACGTGCTAACTGAGGCCTGTAGAGTCTTGAGATGTAACCTGGGTTTTTTGTAATTTCTCTGAGCATTGCACGGCCTGACCCTTGTGTGATGAATTGCGGGACGTCCACTCTGGGAAGATTGGCAAATGTTTGAATGATTTCCACTTGTGTGAATATCTTTCTCATGTAGAATGAGATGTGAACTTAAATTGTTTGGAAATGGCCTTATAACCCTTCCAGATTGAGGGCAGCAAAATTGCTTCTCAAGATCATTGCTGATGTCTTACTCCTTGCATTGGTTAACACACACCTGAATGCCCAGACAGCAAACTGCTAAAACGTCGGCTTTATAGAGGCGGGGTCACACTTGCTGAGGATCAATTAATCAAGGGCATTTGATTAGCAGCACCTGTCTGCTACTTAGCATCTTAATTCTATTGAAGCAGTATGGGTGTTTTGTACTTAGTTATTCACAATAGCTCTCCATTTTGGCTTTAATGTTGTTAAATAAATGACACGGTTTGTTTGTAATGTAAATGTATGTGTTGTTGTTCATCTGAGGTTGTATTACCTAATTTTTGACCTAATTTTAGGCTAAAGAACAGATGATGTTATTTGTCTCTGATATGTAAAACCATAGAATTCAAAGAGGGGTGTACTTTTCTTTTTCACACAACTGTGTGTGTATGATATATATTAATTTTCTTCAAAAATGGATAGATAGAGTCTGTTCTGGGCTAACGAAATGTATGTATGTATGTATTATGATATATTTATATATTATAGTATATATATATATATATATAATAGATTTATATAATATATATTATAAATGTAAATACAACTGTATGCCTCCATTGCATGTCTTAGGCAGGTCTGCAACCCCGCCTTTGCCACATTATCACCCAGCACACAGCCACTTCCACTGCAGTAAGGGATTCTGGGAAATGACATGCAAATGAGCACACAGTGCCACTTTTTGCATATATATATGCAATGGGACCGGAGCATGTATGTAAAGCGAAAATGTACTTAAAATGAAGCACTACCTTTTTTCCACTTATTGATGCATGTACTGTACTGCAATCGTCATATACGTGCATAACTGGTGTAAATAACGCATTTGTAACAGGCTCTATAGTCTCCCCGCTTGTGCACAGCTTCGGTACAGGTAGGGAGCTGGTATAGCTGTTCAGGATGTGTTGACAGGCGCATGCGCGAGCTGCCGTTTGCCTATTGGGTGATATGTCCTTACTCGCGAGTGTACTTAAAGTGAGTGTCCTTAAAGTGGGGTATGCCTGTATATATATTTATTATTATTATTATTACCAGATTGAAGTCCAGCAAATTGGAGACGGCTCACCAGGAATGTCTTTCAGATAGTAGTTTATGTTGTAAAAAATACAGGCACCTCATCCAACGTTTCGGTCTGCGGAGAGCGACCTTCCTCAGGCCTGTGCATATGTGTGTGTGTGTGTGTGTGTGTATATATATATATATATATACAGCTAAACCCCGTTATAACGCGGGTCTCGGGGTCCACCCCGAGACCACAGCGTTACTAACGGGGTCGCGAGAAAAAAAAATGGCCGCCGCGCTTTAGCGCATATTCATCTTGCGGGACAGGAGATGGGAGCGGGCATGTCCCTCCGCTCCCTGCTTCCCCCTGTCACCGCGGGACAGGCCGCGGGGCAGGAGATGGGAGCGGGGATGTCCCTCCTGTCCCCGCTTCCCCCTGTCACCGCGGGACAGGCCGAGGGGTCAGACTGGGAGGGAGGGGGGATGTCCCTCCCCTGTCACCGCTTCCCCACTGTTCAACGCGGGGAAGGCGCGGGGCGGAGAGGGAACCAGATTTCCCGTCCTTTGGCACTCGTGGCTCCTCCCATCTAGACTCCCTCTACCAGTACTGACCTGTTGATCTTTACAGCCGATCTCCTGTGTCCTGTTCGCATCGGGAGGAGGGTGGAAGGGAGGAGGGAGAGTGGGGCAGATTGCCTCCGTCCAGCTGCCCCCTGTCAAAAGCGGGGGAAGGAGAGGGACGGGGGATGGTTTTTCCCCCCTTCATGTACCCCGATTAAACTCGCTCAAACGCGGGAAGGCAGGGGAGGGGAAAGGCGGATGGGAGAGGGGATGTCCCAATCAGGTAGAACGATTAACTAAGATAAAGATGAATGAATGGCAAAAGGTTGTAGAGGGGGGTTTTTATACCAAGCCATGTCCACTGGGAGATCCAGTAGCACTGCGAGGGGAGGGGGGCTTGGGAGGGGGGGGAGCGGGTGGTGGTGCTGTGGTCGGGCCTTTCCTCTGCTCCGACCCACCCCCCCCGTCTGGTGAGTGAGAGAGTGTGTGTGTGTGGGATGTATATATGAGGAGAGAAAGTGTGTGTGTGCTGTGATATGGGTGTGTGTGTGGGTGTGAGGGTGTGTCGGTCTGGAGTGTGGTGTAAGTGTCTGAGTGGGGTATAAGTGGGGGTAAGTGTGTGTAAGTGGTGGGTAAGTGTGTGTAAAGTGTGTGTAAGGGTGTGGTAAGTGTGTGTAAGTGTGTGTAAGTGTTGTGTAAGTGTGTGTGAGGTGTGGTGAGTGTGTGTGAGTGTGCGTAGGTGTGGTAGGTGGTGCGTGGTGTGCGTGAGGTGCGTGTGAGTGTATGATGTGAGGTGTGCGTGAGTGCGTGGATGTGAGTGTGCGTAGTGGGTGTGCGTAGTGTCTGAATGTGTGTGAGTGTGTGTGCAGTGTGTCAGGGGGGTGTGATGCAAGGAGGCAGGTGTGTGCAGTGTGCTACGTGTGACAAGAGTGGTTGCAGTGTGGAGCAGTGTGTGTGTGCAGTGTGTGTGTGGGCTGCAGTGTGTGTGCAGTGTGTCAGTGTGTGCAGTGTGAGCAATGAGGAGTGTGGTGCAGGTGTCAGTGTGTGGCAGTGGTGAGCAATGAGCCAGTGTGGCTGAGGTGCAGTGGTTGCAGTGTGAGGCAAGAGCAGTGTGGTGCATGCAGTGTGGTGAAGGTGTGTAGTGTGAGCAATGAGCAGTGTGTGCAGTGTGAGAAGCAATGAGCAGTGTGTGTGCAGTGTGTCCAATGAGCAAGTGTGTGTGCAGTGTCAGTGTGTGAGTCTGTGAGCAATGAGCAGTGTCGTGTGAAGAAGTGTGGCAGATGTGCAGTGTGTGTGCAGGGTGTGCAGATGTGTCAAGAAGGGGCTGTGCAGTGTGTACAATGAGCAGTGTTGAGGGGTGTGTGAGTGTGTCAGTGTGTGCAGTGTGCGCAATGAGCGTGTGTGTGCAGTCAGTGTGTGCAGTGTGAGTGTGGCAGTGTGAGCAATGAGCAGCAGTGTGGGTGTGCGTGTGAGCAATGAGCAGTGGTGTGTGCAGTTGTGGTCAGTGTGTGCAGTGTGATGCAAGGAGGAGTGGTGTGAAGTGTACAGTGTGTGTGCAGTGTGTAGTGTGTGTAGGTGTGAGCAATGAGCAGTGTGTGTGGTGCAGTGTGTGCAGTTGAGTAGTGGTGGTGGGTGGGAGAAATGAGCAGTGTGTGTGCAGTGGGTGGTCAATGGAGGCAGTGTGTGTGCAGTGTGTCAGTGTGTGCCAGTGTTAGTGGAGCAGATGGAGAGGTGTGTGCAGTGTGACAGTGTGGTGCAGTGGAGTGAGCAATGAGCAAGAGGTGAGTGTGTGTGACAGTGTGCAATGGGCAGTGTGTGTGAGTGTGCAGTGTGTCCACATGAGCAGTGGTGGGTGCAGTGTGTGAGGCGTCTGTGTGTCAAGTGTGTGCAAGTGTGGTCAGTGTGTGACAAGTGTGAGCAATGAGAGTGTGTGGAGCAGTGTGCAGAGTGTGTGCAGTGTGTCCGTGTGTGCAGTGTGAGCAATGAGGAGTGTGTGTGCAGTGTGTGGTGCAGTGTCAGTGTGTGCAGTGTGTGTGAGGCGGTTTGTCAGTGTGAGCAATGAGCAGTGTTGTGTGCAGGTGTCGGGAGCCACGGGAAAACGCGTTATAAACCGAATCGCGGTTATAACGGAGGCGGCTGTATAACGGGGTTGTAGTGTGATAGATGATGGTTGTGTGTGGTGTGTGTGTGGTGGGTGGGGTATATATATATATATATATATATATAATATATATATATATATATATAGTGTGTGTGGGTGTTATAATATATGTGTGTGTGTGTGTGTATAATAATATATGTGTGTGTGGTGTATATATAGATATATGTGTGTGTGTGTGAGTGTGTATATGATATATGTGTGTGTGTGTGTTATATATATATGTGGATGTGTGTGTTGGGGTGTTTTGATATGTGTGTGTGGGTGTGTGTGTGTGTGTGTGTGTGTGATGGTGTGTATATATGTGGGTTGTGGGTTGTGTGTATGAGTTGTATGGTGTGTGTGTATGTGTGTATGTGGTATGTGTATGTGTGTGTATGTATGTGTGGTATGTGGATGTGTGTTGGTGGGATGTCGTGTGTGTCTGTGTGTGATGTGTGGTTGATGTGTGTGTATGTGTGTGTGTGTGTATGTGGGTGTGGTGGGTGTGTGTGTTGATGTGTGTGTATGTGTTGTGTGTGTGTGTGGTTGTGTGTGTGTGTGTGTGTGTGTGTGTGGGTTGTGGTGTGTTGTGTGTGTGTGTGTTGTGTGGGTTTGTTGTGTGTGTGTGGTGTGTGTATATGAAAAGGGAGTGAAGTAGCGCCAAATAAGAAGTGTTGAAATAGTGTAAAAAATATATTATGATATTTAAATAAATATTTCTAAATAGGCAAAATCACTAAAAATTATAGATGTGTATACTACAATTTAAAATAAATGTTAACACTATATATGTGCTCTATTTCGTGTTAAAAAATTTTAAGACAACACTCCAAAACATGTGATAACATAAAATACAAGCAAAAGAAAAATTGATATAAAAACCAGTCCTTGAGTAAAATCCTTAAATAGGAAAAAAAGGTCTTGGTATGAGGGGACCTCCGGCAGCTCTCAAATAGGATGAACCACATCCTGATGATACCTATTAGAAAAGAAAAATGAAGAGAGTGCACGCCCCATAGCATAATACAGTACATTTATTGGGAAAGGGGAGGGGGGGGGGGTGTTGAAAATCCACTCACAAGGGTAGGTTAAAATCAAGCAGTGTGTGAATATATCACAGCCAATCTGGTCACTCAGCTCCAGACCCTGCAGTCAAATCTCACTGAAGCTGCTGGTAGATGTTCTCTGGTGCATGAGTAGAAAGGCTCCTTAAAATCAATGATGCAGTCTTTGAGTTTTAGGAAAATCTCCAATCTCTGCTGGCTGCAATGTGTATCAGCGCTCGATACGGCCTGTCATGAGCTTGCGTGATGACGCAGTTCCGTTCCGTTAAGGGAACCTATAGGGAACCATGTTAAAAATTGTTTTTGAAGCAAAAAGTGGCACTGTGTGCTCATTTGCATGTCATTCCCCAGAATCCCTGCTGCAGTGAAGTGCTGTGTGTGGGGATAATGGTGGAAAGGCGGGGGTTGCAGACACTGCCCTAAGACATGCAGATGAGCTACAGTTGTATTTACTTGTATGTATGTATGTATGTATGTAGTTGTACAACAACACACACACAACACACCACACACACACACACACACACACACACACACACACACACACACACACACACACTAGGAGCACACAAAAGACTTTGGTAGTGTCAAAAGACTTCCAAGTGTATTAATACATCAGAGTGTGTGTGTATGTATGTATATGTGTGATATATATATATATATATATATATATATTATATATAAAGATAATAATATAGATTATATATAATATTATTTATTTATTCCCACACACATACAGAGATTTAATTTCCATTTATTTGAACATGTACTAGAACTGCGACATATTTTATTTATAAAAATGTTTTACCAGGAAATAAATAATGCATTGAGAGTTACCTCATGTTTTCAAGTATGTGCCAAGCACACCACAATTATTGACTGCTTGTTCAGACTGGACCTACAAGGCTCTAAACCACTGCTGTGCTCGGCGATCAGGAGAGCCACATCCTTTCAACTGTTATTAAGCCTAATACCAAAGGCGAACTCAACAACGATTTATATAAAGTCCTTAGTAGCTGTGACGGTGCTCGTCTCAAATCAGGAGGCGGACCCGCAGGGCTGAGGTAGGGATAAAAATAAACCGACAACAACCCAGGGACAGAGTCCTGTAAGAGTATCCGTAGTCGGTATGGAAGCAGGGGTCAGGGCTGGCGGCAGAGTTGCAAAGTCCAGGGGACAGGCAGAGGTCAGGGCTGGCAGCAGAGGTGCAAAATCGCGGCGGTCAGGGCAGGCGGAAGGCAGTGAGGTCGGGGTCACGGTCCGGGGTCAGCAACAGGAATTCAAAACAGGCAAAGGATAAGGTGTAACTGCAAAGACGACAGGGCTGCAAACAACATAATTTGCTCGGCGACTCCCTATGGTAACTGCAGCCTAAGGCCTCGGCCAACCTCCCCACTGGCGTGCTGAGGTGTGCTGAGGTGTGCTGAGGCTCGGGGAAAGCGGGTGCTTTCCCTGGCCTTAGACCGCCCGCTGTCAGGGGGCGGCCAGTGACGTCACGGAGCTGGTTCGCCCTCATTGGGCGAACCGCACACGTGACCGTCCCTGCGCTCCGGCGAGCGCTGAAATGTAAATATCTGCTAAGACCTACGCTTCCGCGCACTTGCGGAAGCGTAGGCGAGCCCCTACTAAAGCAGCTCTAATTGCGGCTGTAGGGGCTCAGTGCCGAGCGGAAGCCCACCTCCGCCAGCAAGCAGCAACCCTGGACGAGGCCTTATAAAGCAGGCTGCCAGTACCCAAAATGGCCACAGACTGCTGAAAGGGCAGGAGAGACAGAAAACCCGGACCGCAGTGAAAACCCGGCACGGATCGAACAGAATCCTTACAGTAGCCTGCCAGCGATGATGCGATTTGTAACATGTACACAATTGCAGTGCTGAACTCTTCTTCTGTAAAGGATTGCTGTATGTTTGCAATATGGCGATATGAAGCAACCCCCAGTTGCCACTCAAGTTTAGCATTTTCCCAGTGTATATTTCCTGTTTTGTGTTGGGGATATTCCAACATGGAGATAGGCAGTTCAGGTCATCCATACGAACACTGCAAAACTGCGTACTTTTATTTCACTCAATATGAGAGGTGCACACGCCCTCGGTCTAAGAGCACGTTCATATTTAAACGGCGAGCTATACCGCCTGTGTGAGTGACGGACCTCACTCTCTTGCAATGTAAAGCTGCTCTTCCTGGTGTATAATGAGAGAACCGCTTTACCAGGAAGGAGTAGCTGAGTGGCACTGTCCCTGCCTTGGAAGTTGTTGGAATCTGTCTCCGTGTGAACTTGAATGTCAGGCAATCTCCGAGGCACAGAAATGGGACTGTGAGCTCTGTTGGCCTTTGTGCCTGGAAAGGTTTACGTACAGCGCTGTGTAAACTGTCAGCGATATATAAGAAGAAAAAAATTGTATTAGTAATATTTAGGGCGCATAACCGAGGCTGGCAGTGGAAATAGGGTTTTAAAAAATGGCCTTTGTATGTATTGTCTAGATCGGAGCGCAAACTTTTGTGCTGCGCCCCCTGTCTCTCTGCCCCCGGCTCTCGCGCCCCGCCTACCTCATCCGCGTCAGATGACGCTGGTGGGCGTGGTGACGTCAGGTCACATGGTGCCGCGGCGAGTGCCACAAGACGGCTGAATCCCGGTAAATAAACAGTTGCAAGGGGCCTCACGGACCCCGGCATTTAATTTAAATGCCGGGGGAAGAGCGCGGGGCCTCTGCAACTGCCCCCGCCCCCCCAGCACAATCTCTCCGCCCCCCCTGGGGGTCGTGCCCCCACTTTGCGCGCCGGCTGTCTAGGTTATTGTACTGCAGTAGTCATTGCTTATACCACAAAACCTGTTGGTTTCTTGAACTGTTTGGAATATGGATTATTAATCCAGCCCGTACTAGGAAATAAAATCCTACTATTTCACCATTTTGCTGCCAGGTGGCGAATGCAGTGATGTAGTAATACGATGTTAGTCCCATTTAACAGAAACAGATGAAGGCAGAGTAAGGCATACCCCGGTTTAAGGAACTCACTTTAAGTACACTCGCGAGTGTAAGTACTCTAGCGCAATAGGCAAATGGCAGTTCACGCATGCGCACTGTCAGCACGTCCTGAGCAACCAAATACCGGCTCCCTACCTGTACCAAAAGCTGTGCGAACCGGGGAGACTATAGAGCTGTTACACAGCGTGATTACATCAGTTATGCACGTATAGACGATTGGCAGACAGTACATGCATCGATAAGTGGGGAAGAAAAAGGTTGGGCTTCACTTTAAGTACATTTTCACTTTACATACATGCTCCGGTCCCATTGCGTACGTTAATGCGGGGTATGCCTGTATAGCTGTTTTTTAAATGTATGCCTCGAAAGTATTAGTTTGTTGGAACGCTATACAGTATGAATAGTAAGATATTATAATTATATACATATTTTCTTGTCAAGAGGCTCCTACAGTATGTTTGATATGATTTATGAGGCTAGAGGCCTGAATAGCGATAAGACTTCACTGCTAAGCCTGTGCGTTCTCTGGAACAGCACAAATACACCTTGTTGCTTCAGTCTAAAACCCCAGGGTAGCAGAAGGGGGGGCAGGAACAGGTTAAGTAGTAATCCTGCAGGTGGAGGGGTGGTCACTACAAGTACAGGTGTTACAATTACAAAGAATAATTTTAAAAGGTGTGTAGTCTGCGTTTAACTTTTCATTGACGATCGCAGATGTATTTATCTGTGCAATTCCCAAGGATGTCGTAATTTTAAAAATGATAGCTTCTGAAAAAAGTATTACCCCAAAAGCAGCCATTTTCCCTCAGAAAAAGCAATAAGGCAGTATACAAATACGCTGGAGGAAACATTGGACAGTTCAGTGCATCATTCAGGGCTGTCAGGCCCAATGAATTCCTTGTATATGAGGATTTGCACGCGATGTGGTGTAACTGCACACACAGGAGAGCAGTGTGATTACATGGGAAGTAAAGCAGATGCATACAAAGGATTGCTTCCTCCATTTGGAAAGAGTTACACACTGACCTCAGCGTTAAGCAGCCACAGTACTTTCAGATCACAAATACACATGGTATTAGAATTGTGTGTGTGTGTGTTTCGGGAAAAGGTGAAATGGCTGCCATTTTCTCTTTAAGGAAATCCTTATTGTTTCCTCTTGAATAAATGCCTATTATATGATTTCTAAGGAGAACTATAAAAGCAGTATATGAGAGAATGCTCAATATACCTGGTGAGTGTTTTGCATCGCTGTGTTTTAAAAAAAATAAAATAAAAATAATACAAAATATTTAAATATAAGGGGGTTGCTTTTTCCAACAACAACAACAACAACAACAACTGAATAAAATGTGTTTCGACTTTTAATCCACAGCAGGGGATATCTCAGTGCTTCAGCTGTCCTACTGTGTACAGACACAACAGACGGCTTTAGAAATGTACTTTACTCATTATTTATAAAATCACTTCCTTAACCCATAGCAATGTATTGTGTATGTCAGTGTAATTAGCCATCTTTGGGAAGATTCAACGACCCTTGAAGTAATTGTCTTCTATATTGTGAGGAATATGTCTGGCTTCTTGTAAGCAAACCTGAATTCCAGCATTCCGGATATTTACGTCTAGATGTCTGACAAATAATGGCTCCTATATTACTTGTCAAACGAAATAACTATTTTGATGACTGCCAGTCTTATAACTGGAAGACATTAGTTATAGTTTGTAAAACCCCTCGAATGCATTTTTTACCATGGAAATGATGGAAGTTAAAAATACTTGACAATTAAAAAAAGTTACAGCTACATTGAACCAATTTGATGTTTTTCTGCCTTTTAGCTCACTTTAGTTAGTTCTAGGTAGGACTTCCCCTTTAACGCAGCAGTCCAAGCGGACGTTTTTATTATATTATTTTTCCCCCCTTTAATATGTGCCTCAATAAGATCCACATAATGATAAGTAATTAGCTAAGTTCCCCGATCGGCGAAGATTCGGCTCGGGGGTTCACTAAATGGCTGTCGGTGCAGCAGGAGAGGAACAAAGATGCAAAATTCTGTGTGGAATATCATGTGCACAAAAATCCAAGTGGGGTAGAGACCCTCAATTGGACAAGAAACCCAAAATTGCACTCTATGAGAATAAAACACTTAATGGGACTAAACAATATATCCCAGGCTGATAGCCAAAAGTGCTACACGACGCAAAACAAAAAAGAATTTATTAAAGACATGAGGGAGCAATATCAGGGAGTATGGGGTATAAATAAGGGTGTGTTTAAAAATACGGTAAATGGTGGCCAGAATAGAGAGTGTTCTCTCTCACACATCAGGTATAATTCACATATAGGGAAAGCCAATGCTAAAGCTTATAGGGTATGTCCCTTCAGAGAGTACCTGGTGGTAGGCAAAGAGGTATAATCAGCCAAAGTCCTGACAAGGTATACGATAGAAAATTACCAACTCGGCTGATCGGGTACTATTTGATACTTATCTCTACTTACCCGTTTTTCTTGCCTTATGCCATTGTCCGATTTCACCTACATATACACAGTTTGAATTACTATATATGCAGTTTGATGAATGGGGGACTACTTTATTCAGGGGATGATGGGTATACATGTATGTATATGCTGAAACACCAATCCTCTGTTCTACTTTAGTGTTATGATACACTTACCCATTTGACGCATGTTACATTAGTCTGCATATGTTACAATTTTTCAAGTGATTCGGATGAACCAGGGATACATTTCTTTACACCTTAAACGTTACTTTGTGTTTAGTATCTCCTGCTGTTGGTATAATTTTCTATCGTATACCTTGTCAGGACTTTGGCTGTCCATGTTAACTCTACCCTATGCACCATGAGATAAGAATATTTTAATTAGAATAATTAGGAGAGCGATAAGCATTGTGTGTCTCATGGAATATCATGTGACCAGGCAGTCACTAGATACAATTGGTGCACTGCTAGAGAGGGGGCAGGGCTCAAAAAGGGGTGTGCCAGAGCCTGTTTTAGAAGAGGAAGGGGATGTGATCTTGTAAATGGTTGCTATAAAAATAAAAAATGCGTGTTACATAATACATTGAAAATGTAATTCAGAGTTGTTAAAAAAACGTGTGTGTGTGTGTGTGTGCACGCGCATTTTAAGTGAAACCTCTTTGTCACTGTTTTATCACAAAAGTTGTATTTGTAATGGTGATGTTTTTATTTAAAATCCAAACACAATTTCAGTGAGAAAACACAAAGACGTTTGACTAAGAACGCGCGTGCCCGGCCCCCCCTGTTTTAGCTATTTGCACGTCTATATTTATACTAACTGAATTCCTTGTATGACTGTGTGTGTCTGTGTGTCCTGTTTGTTTTTGGGTGTGACTGTTTGTGACTTGTGCGTGTAGCATTGGGGTGGCCCAGACTGTGCAGCAGAGAGTTTGGTGTGGTACAGGCGCCTGAGCATGGAAGTTGTGGCGAGTTGTATGATCCTGCGCATGCACGCGGCGCCAGACAGTACCGCGCGGGGCGCTGGATGGACATGCGCACCTGCGTGGCGCTGAGTGGTCACGCGTGCTGCGCCGACAGCTTCGTTATAGCGCACGCGGAGGGGAAGACGATTTATGGGCTTGTGCACATGCGTGGCGAGGCATATACGGCTTACAACCTCCTCTTCTGCGCACGCGCTGCCTACAATCTGTGTGGCCTAGAAAGTTGTTATGCGCATGCACATGGGCACATGATCAGCAATAGCGTGACGTCACTTCCGTCATGGTTTTTTGTGACAACACAAGATTTTTCCCATCAAAACCCTATAGGTGCCAGTAAAGAAGTTTCTCTTCAAAAATGCAACAAGTGTTTTTTCACAGTACAGAATGGAGATATATATATATAGATATTATATATTATATATATATTATATATATACACACACACACCACACACACACACCACACCACCACACACACACACACACACACACACAACACACACACACACCACACACACACAACCAGATTTGCGTTGTCTACATCTTTATCTCGGTCCTTGATCAGTCCCTGGAAGAGCCAGAAATCATGGAAACGACACAAAGTGTTTGTAGATGCCCCTATTGTGATATTCTTTGGGGGGTAGGGTGGTACTTGGAGGGATTTACATTATTTTAAAAATATTTTTGTCCCCACCTGAATAAGAATATTAGTACATACCCTCCATAGTGTAAACGTAGTGCACATGCACGTGCCGCCCATGTATATATTTTTGCTTTACTGATTTGGGCCAGTGGGAACCGGCTGTCCTGAAGTGCTATGGATAGGATGGCCAGGGACAGGTATACATGAGCTCCCATGTCTTGCAGAGCTCAGAGGTAAAGAGAGGGAGAGAGAGAGGGAGAGAGGGAGGGGGGGGGGGGACTGGCCTATCCCTGGCAACAAGGTGGTCACCCAGATTTGTGTCCACTTCTTTGTTAAATCTTAGTATAACATAACCATGAACCTGTGTCACCAGTTGTGGGAACGGGCTGGCCGTCACACTAATATAATATTTGCTCAGACGCTAGGCTGGAGTGTAGTGGTGGGAGTCACATAAGCTGCCCTCACACACTGCAAAGGGCCACGTGTCCCCCTTTAGCAGAGAGAAAAGCTCAAATATCATGTTTATATTTACAAAGGAGTTGCCAAACATCCAAAATACACTAACTTTCATGGTTTTATGCACAAAAATAGCATTATACCGTACATTTTTATTTCTCTGTTAAATTGTATGGATTTCTACAAGAGATAAACCAAGTAAACACACGTACACCATTAAACATAATAAGAACCAGAACAAGTTAACACTAGAAGCGTTGGAGGAATTAATCAATGTTTGTGTGTGTGTGTGTGTGTGTGTGTGTGTGTGTCTGTGTGTGTGTGTATGTATATATATATATATATATATATATATAGCACTCAATATTAAATAAAATGTTGTATTACTATACATATTAAAAAATATTATTACTATATTTACTATATATGAATGGAGCATTTTGTAAGAGTTGATCTCCTTTGCTGGGGCATAGGTAGCATTGCTCTGCAACTTTGACAAGTTTCATTAGAGGACTTACACATTTTCATGCAATGATTTGGGAACGTCAGATAACTTCTCTATTTAACACTGATGGCTTGTGTTCAACATGAAACCAATCCTTGTTTGCTAGTCCAAGTGAAAAAAACTAACAATAGCGCTCTAAACACACCCTAAATGTGACAATATACAATTAAACCACATATGTGTAAATAATAAAGCAGTGTGATAATAACAATCAAGTGATCTAAAGAAAAAATTAAGAAACTTAGAAACAAACTGCAACCCTTGATAAAGACTGTTCCACTCGTCTTGCACCAGGTGATCCTCCAACAAATCAGGGGAGCTCGTCTCGTAGTTATGAAATAAAGAAACACTACATAGTGTAATACTGTTGTGAATAAATTTGTGCAAACAAAGCTCAAAAATGACTACACAAAATAAAGCAGTAAAATTCAGGCAGTCATCCAACTTAAGGGGTGGATGTTCCCTGTGTATACAGCAACCACCAGCCCCCAACCTCCAAGGAGAAAAAAAGAAGAAAAGAGACCTTATAGTGCAGATGGTATTTAGTATTAAAAGGGATTAAAAAAATGCAGGCTTACACTTCATATAATCGAGGTAGGCAGTATGATATTATAGGTAGTGGGTGCTCATCTGGTCGCGATCCTTTTGAGTTCCTCACTATCCTCTGCTCCACCGCAATACTCTCGCGTCCACGCCAGGCACTCCCTTTGCGTCACTTCCGGTTGTTAAGCGAACTTCCGGATCTGATGACAGGGGTGGACCTCAGTTGTTCTTCCTCTTTGGTATGGGCTGAAACACTCTACATGTTTCGCCGTTGTTACGGCTTCATCAGGAGTGTCTGTTGGCTGCTAAACTGGGTATTAAATACTCTAAGGCCCTCCCTCTCTGTAACATTCTATTGGCCAAACAATTATGACTCACAGGCAAACAGAGATAGTGGGCGTTGATAGTTGCTAGTCCAAGCCTGCGATGTGACCAAGTGAAATAGTAGGGGTAAAAAAAATATATATAAAGAGATTTATATACAGTGGTCGACAAATCAAACAAAAATTTAGTCCCCGAACAAAAAATCTCGCCACCTAGTCCCGCCCCGCTTTAAAAAAATCAAATAAAATAAACTGAATAAATTCCTAGTAAGAATAACATTAGTTTTTGACATAAGTTTATTTATTGTATTACATTATACTACAATTAGTCGTGTGTGTGTGTGTGTGTGTGTGTGTGTGTGTGTGTGTGTGTGTGTGTGGGTCAGTGGCTCTGTGTGTGGGTGTGTGGGTCAGTGGCTCTGTGTGTGGCTCTGTGTTTGAGTCAGATCTGGAAGCGCATTATAGGTTATTTCAGTATAGGTTAGGGCATTTAAGATTATAGGTAAGTAAGATTTCCAGTCCAGAGTTGAGAGAGTGAGACACCACAGGAGAGAGAACACACAGAGATAGATAGAGAGAGAGAGCGACACAGAGAGAGTGAACACAGAGAGGAGCACACAGAGAGAGAGAGAAGCGACACAAGAGGGAGAGAGAGAGCGACAGAGAGAGAGAGAGCGAAGAGAAGAGCGAGCAGACCAGCAGCGGAAGAGGAGAGAGAGAGCGCTACACACACAGAGAGAGAGAGAGAGAGCGACACACCCACACACCACACGAGAGCGACACAGACACACAGAGGAGAGAGAGACCAAGTCGTCATCCTACTCACACACACTCACTTTCACACCTGACAGATACAACACACACCTCTCTACAGACACACCACACACACACCAACACTCTGACAAACACACACACCACCACTCTGACAGACACACACCAAACGGCGCCGGGAGTCCCGCTCCACCATCGGGTGTTTTGAGTCTCGGGGTCTGGGCGGGCGACATCGGGAGACATCGGAGTGAGGGGGCCTGCAGGGGTTGACGGCTGGCGGCTTGCGGGAGACTCGGAGGTTTGAGGGGGCCAGCGGGCATACGGCGGCCAATGGGGTTATGCGGGGCCTGCGGCGGCCATTGGGGGTAAGCGGGGGGCATTGGGAGTCATGCGGGGGGCCATTGGGAGGTATGCGGGCCATTGGGATGAGGGGGCCTGCGGGGGCATACGGCGGCCAATGGGGTATGCGGGGCCTGCGGCGGCAATTGGGGTATGCGGCGACCATGGGGTATGTGGGGCCTGCGGGGGTATGCGGGGGGCATTGGGAGGTATGCGGGGGCCATTGGGGGTAAGTGGGGGGCATTGGGAGGTATCCGGGGGCCATTGGGATATGCGGGCCTGCGGAGCACTCTCTAGCTGCTATGGAGGAGAAACATGCTCAGAGAGGCGGGGGAGGAGGGGAGGCACTGCTCGGGAGCCGCAGGGGGTAGCTCCTGCAGCAACATGACCCGCCTCAGGCTTTTTTTTTTTTCTTCTCCAGCGCGACGGGGGAAATTAAACAGCGCCGAGCAGGGGAAAAAAAAAAAAACATGTGTGGGAGCTCGGGGCGTGCAATGTATAGGTTTGTCGAACACTGTATATGTATGTAATGTGTTATGTGTATATATATATTTATAATCAATAAATAGATGATACGGTTCTGTGGCTAAGGAAATGCTTTTATTTGTGCGAGCTTTGCGATACACTGATCTCTTCTTCCGGCGATGTTACAATGAATGAGCAAGCAAAAGGTATACTTAAACAGTGTCTCTTGGAATGTTATCTGTGCTATCTCTTCTCCGGTGTGGATGTGTTTTATGGCTAGAGGTCATTCATTGTAACATCGCCGGTCAGTGATCTCGAAAGCTCGCACAAATAAAAGCATTTTGTTAGCCACAAACGGTATCATCTATTTATTTTAGATTATTGAAGCTCGGCTAACACGTTACTGATATATATATATATATATATATATATCATATCATATTCGAGAATTTCGTAGTGGTTGGCTATACCACTTTTATCTGAACTGCAAAGACGCTCCCTGTTATCAATTGGGATCTTATCTCTCTGGATTTTCTAAGTGGAACATTTATTTTGGACTTATTTTTTTTCACTATCATTTATAGTTTTGTAGTTCTATGTAGTTAAAAGTGTGTTGATTTGTATTAGGATTTATTGACGTATATATTTATTATCATTATTTTATATAAATCGTCACTGTTACCACCTGAGCGCTAATAATTTTGTGTTGGTATATATATCTATATAAAAAAAATAATATATACAGGCATACCCACCCGCTTTAATCACTCACTTTAAGTACACTCGCGAGTAAGTACATATTGCCCATAGCAACGCAGCTCACGCATGCGCCTGTCAGCACGTCCTGAACAGCAATACCAGCTCCCTACCTGTACCAGAAGCTGTGCGCAAGCGGGGAGACTATAGAGCCTGTTACACATGTGTTTTTTACATCAGTTATGCACGTATATAACGATTGCAGTACAGTACATGCATCATAAGTGGAAAAAGGTAGTGCTTCACTTTAAGTACATTTTCGCTTACACTGCTCCGGTCCCATTGGGTACTTAATGAGGGGTTCTCCTTGTATATATACACACACACACTTTTTTTACTTTCCTATTTACACTCTCTGTAAACCTAGCAGCGATATACAAGACACAACTATTATTTCAATATTTTTTGCAACACGTTTAAAAAAAAAAAAAACGGAAAGTTTTCATGCGTTTTTGTGTTGTTATTGCTCTTACTCTAGAGCATAATAGTGATTATATGATTTTAGCTTACGTTAATATGTCTCATTTCACGAGAGGATTGGGATCTTGTTTTCATAGGCACTCTCTGAGACTTGCTCAGCGTATTAGCGTTTGTAGGCTATAATTGGAAGTTGATGTAATAATGAGAATAGTGCTAATCCCTTTGAGTGCTTGGCCTAGTTTTACAATTAGTGACAGTTAGGTCAGGGCGAATTGCGCTGTGCGGTTCTGTAATCTATTTGCAGAACGTAAGATGAACTGTTGTCTCTGAGAATTACAGCACTATTCTGTCACCACCTTGTGTACCTAACCTCACGACTCATCATACCCCAATTACATTTAGTTCATTTGCAACCAATCCTAAATGCATCCATTTGAAGCCTGTGTTCATGTTAGGGTGACACTGACAATATTCCACGATGTTGCACTCATTGCAAGTTCTATACATATAGGAGACTTCAATAGAACAACCCTCCTTAAGTTAGTATCTCCTCTTTATGTCCGGTTCCTCTTGGGATTGTCCTGTCAAAATCTGGATGAATGTGAATGCCAATAAAGCTGTTAGTACGTGTGATACTAATTGTGCATCACTTTGGCTGCTGGTGTATTATTTAATACACATGCCCTCTATGCCCGATGAATGAAAGTGGGGAAGAATCTGACATCCATCCAGTAAAACATAACATGGTGTCTCTGCAGCATTGGCCACTGTTTCAAGTCGTGTGAATATACCTCTTAAATGAGATTGTTGTCACTTTGTACCCTAGTAAAGCATGATCTAGTGCATGGCCTGTGTTTGAAGCATCTGATGTGCCACATTTGCGGGGCACTCCTTTTCCGTGGAGGATTCTCTAAAAGGGGGAACTGAGGGATTTGAACGTACATCAATGCAGGATTTTCCAATTCATCTTTACTTCCATGGCGACCTGCAGAGTGTGGCCTGGATCCTCAGCATGTGTTGGCGTTACACAGCATGTTTTGACATCCCACACCTAATAAATAATAAGTCGTCCCAGGCGTGCTTTGTGCCATGATTGCATGTTGGCAGATTTGCTGTGTGATGGTAAAGATCACACACAGCCCTTTAGGAAGATGTATCAGACTAGAAAGTTGAACACTCCTCATTCTGTGTGGAATGCGTATGTTCCCGAGAAATCTGCGCTCTCCACGGGCAGTGCACATTTCTGTGCAAGGTTGGTATAATACCATTCCTGAGTCGTCATATTCACCTGCGGTATCTGCTCATGTTTCCCATGGAAGTAATAGAGTGGTGCACGCATCTTTTTAATTGCTTCAGAAATAGGCATCCTCTGTATTAAGTTTCCACACAATGATGTATAGAAACAGTTACTATTGGTTTCTGAGAACTCCGCCACCATGTGTTTAATCCTGTCCTTTGTGTGGTAAAATATTACTACAGGCATACCCCGCATTACGTACCAAGGGACCGGAGCCTGTATGTAAAGTGAAAATGTCACTTAAAGTGAGCACTGCCTTTTCCCCACTATCGATGCATGACTGTACTGCAATCGTCATATACGTGCATAACTGATTGTAAATAACCATTTGTAACAGGCTCTATAGTCTCCCCGCTTGCGCACAGCTTCGGAACAGGAAGAGCCGGTATGGCTGTTCAGGACGTGCTGACGGCGCATGCCGAGCTGCGTTTGCCTATTGGGCGACATGTACTTACTCGCGAGTGTACTTAAAGCGGGTATGCCTGTACTGTCATGGTCTCTTATATGAGGGGTTGCATCCATCTACCTGATGTACATAATTTTGTCCTTTAATTCGGGCACTTTAGCCCCACAGCATGGCTATCACGTCTAGCACCATGACTACGTTGTACTTTATTTGCTCATCTTCCTGGGGAGCACTGCACGCAATCCGGCGAGCTCGGGAAAGCACAAGAAGGAGTATTCTTCCATTTTGCGTAATCTGTGACGAGGATCGGTCACATGGTCGCGATGAGCGAGGCTGTGGCACTCTGGTGTAGCGGCCGCTCCGCATTCAAAGGGTTAAAGTAAGTCAAACCTATTTCGAATCTCCCCTTAGAGATCATTTTCTAGTCGTTTAAAATAAGCCATATTTTCAATAGAGGAATTGGTACCCAAAATATGCTTTTCGAAATGGAAATCGGGACGGCATCTTTATATTTAGGGACTGCTGAAAGTTGGTACATTGTGATTTTTCTCAGAGCCAGTGTGTAAAGTGCCCTCACTGCTGTACCATTGGGATCCCTGCATCTTCTTTTATTAGGTTACACGCTCTGTGGCATTCTCCATCGTGCTGTTTGCAGGCCTTACTTAATATGCTAATTTTTTATATAGTAGCAAGGCATAGAGAAGATGTGTTTGGCCACTGGCTTCATTCATTTTAAGTGGCTTGTGCACTCAACCTTGAAAACAAGGAACCACTCCAAGATCTGGGTTAAACGTGCGAGTTTCACTCTATGTTACATGCAGCCAGATGAGGTTTACTGATTAGTCTATTTTAAGTGGGGCTTGTTTTTTTTTTTTCCATTAGGTCATTTCAGTTGGACCACAATACTTCCTTAATTCTGTTTTGGCAATAGAGTTCTGAAACCTATATTATTCAATATAACTGGATCCAGGTGTAAATCCTTCAGAACTCATATTGTGCATGATAGAAATCCACTGACTACAATGGAACCAGAGTTTCGAAAGGTTGCAGGGACCCGCAGGTATTCACGGACGCATTGTTTTGAGAACCACTGCTGCAAACCACTCAAGAACAAATGGTGTTGATCTTGTTAACTGTAAAAGTACAACTTGCCAAGTATACTCTTCATACATGAGCACCTGTTGCATCATATCTGAATGTAGCAAGAAGCAGCGGAGACTCAGCAAACCTTCAGTTGCTAGACCTATAATTATCAGCGTAACGAATGATAGCAGCTCTACTTGTGTGTGTGTGTGTGTGTGTGTGTGTGTGTGTGTGTGTTGAGTCAGATCTGGAAGCAAGCAGTATAGGTTATTTCAGTATAGGTATAGGGCAGTTAAGATATATAGGGTAAGTAAGATTTCCAGGTCCAGAGTGTGAGAGAGAGAGACACACAGAGAGAGAGAGCGACACAGAGAGAGAGAGAGAGAGAGAGCGACACAGAGAGATAGAGACACAGAGAGAGAGCGACACAGAGAGAGAGAGAGCGACACAGAGGGAGAGAGAGAGCGACAGAGAGAGAGAGAGCGAAAGAGAGAGAGAGCGAGCGACACAGAGAGAGAGAGAGAGAGCGACACACACAGAGAGAGAGAGAGAGAGAGAGCGACACACACACACACACACACAGAGAGCGACACAGACACACAGAGAGAGAGAGAGACCAAGTCAGTCATCCTACTCACACACACTCACTTTCACACACTGACAGATACACACACACACACTCTCTGACAGACACACACACACACACACACTCTGACAGATACACACACACACACACACTCTGACAGACACACACCAGAAACGGCGCCGGAGTCCGCTCACCATCGGAGGTATGTTTGAGTCATCGGTCTGCGGGCGCATCGGGAGACATCGAGTTTGAGGGGGCCTGCAGGGTTGACGGCCTTGCGGGAGACATCGGAGGTTTGAGGGGGCCAGCGGGCATACGCGGCGCCAATGGGGTTATGCGGGGGCCTCGGCGGCCATTGGGGGTAAGCGGGGGGCATTGGGAGGTATGCGGGGGCCATTGGGAGGTATGCGGGCCATTGGGGCTATGAGGGGGCCTGCGGGGGCATACGGCGGCCAATGGGGTTATGCGGGGGCCTGCGGCGGCAATTGGGGGTATGCGGCACCATTGGTGTAGGGGGTATGCGGGGGGCATTGGGAGGTATGCGGGGGCCATTGGGGGTAAGTGGGGGGCATTGGGAGGTATCCGGGGGCCATTGGGGATATGCGGGGGCCTGCGGAGGCACTCTCTAGCTGCTATGGGGAGGAGAAACATGCTCAGAGAGGCGGGGGAGGAGGGAGGGCACTGCTCAGGGAGCCGCAGGCGGGGTAAGCTCCTGCAGCAACATGAACCCGCCTCAGGCTTTTTTTTTTTTCTTCTCCAGCGCGAGCGGGGGAAATTAAACAGCAGCGCGAGCAGGGGAAAAAAAAAAAAACATGTGTGGGAGCTCGGGGCGTGCAGATGTATAGGTTTGTCGAACACTGTATATGTATGTATGTGTATATGTGTATATATATATATATATAATCAAAAAATAAATAGATGATACGGTTCTGTGGCTAAGGAAATGCTTTTATTTGTGCGAGCTTTCGAGATACACTGATCTCTTCTTCCGGCGATGTTACAATGAATGAAGCAAGCAAAAGGTATACTTAAAAACAGTGTCTCTTGGAATGTTATCTGTGCTAGTCTTTCCCCCGGTGTGGATGTGTTTTATGGCTAGAGGTCATTCATTGTAACATCGCCGGTCAGTGATCTCGAAAGCTCGCACAAATAAAAGCATTTTGTTAGCCACAGAACGGTATCATCTATTTATTTTTAGATTATTGAAGCTCGGCTAACACGTTACTGATATATATATATATATATATATATATATCATATCATATTCGAGAATTTCGTAGTGGTTGGCTATACCACTTTTATCTGAAGCTGCAAAGACGCTCCCTGGATTATCAATTGGGATCTTTATCTCTCTGGATTTTCTAAAGTGGAACATTTATTTTGGACTTAGTTTTTTTCACTATCACTTTATAGTTTGTAGTTCTATGTAGTTAAAAGTGTGTTGATTTGTATTAGGATTTTTATTGACGTATATATTTATTATCATTATTTTATATATATATCGTCACTGTTATCCACCTGAGCGCTACATAATTTTGTGTTGGTATATAATATCTATATAAAAAAAAATATATATATACAGGCATACCCCGCTTTAAGTACACTCACTTTAAGTACACTCGCGAGTAAGTACATATTGCCCAATAGGCAAACAGCAGCTCACGCATGCGCCTGTCAGCACGTCCTGAACAGCAATACCAGCTCCCTACCTGTACCGAAGCTGTGCGCAAGCGGGGAGACTATAGAGCCTGTTACACATGTGTTATTTACATCAGTTATGCACGTATATAACGATTGCAGTACAGTACATGCATCGATAAGTGGAAAAAGGTAGTGCTTCACTTTAAGTACATTTTCGCTTTACATACATGCTCCGGTCCCATTGGGTACTTTAATGAGGGGTATGCCTGTATATATACACACACACCTTTTTTTACTTTTTCCATGATTTACACTCTCTGTAAACCTAGCAGCGATATACAAGAACAAACTATTATTTCAATATTTTTTGCAACGTTTAAAAAAAAAAAAAAAAACGGAAAGTTTTCATGCGTTTTTGTGTTGTTATTGCTCTTACTCTAGAGCTATTAATAGTGATTTATATGATTTGTAGCTTACGTTAATGTCTCATTTCAGCAGAGGATTTGGGATCTTGTTTGTTCATATTGGCACTCTGAGACTTGCTCAGCGATATTAGCGTTGTAGGCTATAATTGGAAGTTGATGTAATAATGAGAATAGTGCTAATCCCTTGAGTGCTTGGCCTAGTTTTACAATTAGTGACAGTTAGGTCAGGGCGAATTGCGCTGTGCGGTTCTGTAATCTATTTGCAGAACGTAAGATGAACTGTTGTCTCTGAGAATTACAGCACTATTCTGTCACCAGCCTTGTGTACCTAACCTCACGACTCATCATACCCCAATTACAATTTAGTTCATTTGCACCAATCCTAAATGCATCCATTTGAAGCCTGTGTTACTGTTAGGGTGACACTGACAATATTCACAGATGTTGCACTCATTAGCAGAGTTCTATACAGTATAGGAGACTTCAATAGAACAACCCTCCTTAAAGTTAGTATCTCCTCTTTTATGTCCGGTTCCTCAGTGGGATTGTCCTGTCAGAAATCTGGATGAATGTGAATGCCAATAAAATGCTGTTAGTACGTGTGATACTAATTGTGCATCACTTTGGCTGCTGTGTGTATTATTTAATACACATGCCTCTCTATGGCCCTGATGAATGAAAGTGGGGAAGAAATCTGACATCCATCCAGTAAAACATACACATGGTGTCTCTGCAGCATTGGCCACTGTTTCAGAGTCGTGTGAAATATAAGCCTTAAAATGAGATTGTTGTCACTTTGTACACTAGTAAAGCTGATCTAGTGCATGGCCTGTGTTTGAAGCATCTGATGTGCCACATTTGCGGGGCACTCCTTTTTCCAGTGGAGGAGATTCCTAGTAAAGGGGGAACTGAGGGGATATTGAACGTACATTCATAGCAGGGATTTTCCAATTCATCTTTACTTCCATGGCGACCTGCAGAGTGTGGCCTGGATCCTCAGCATGTGTTGGCGTTACTAGCAGTGTTTTGACATCCCACACCTAATAAATAATAAGTCGTCCCAGGCGTGCTTTTGCCATGATTGCATGTTGGCAGATTTGCTGTGTGATGGTAAAGATCACACACAGCCCTTTTAGGAAGATGTATCAGACTAGAAAGTTGAACACTCCTCATTCTGTGTGGAATGCGTATGTTCCCGGAGAAATCTGCGCTCTCCACGGGCAGTGCACATTTCTGTGCAAGGTTGGTATAATACCATTCCTGAGTCGTCATATTCACCTGCGGTATCTGCTCATGTTTCCCATGGAGAGTAATAGAGTGGTGCACGCATCTTTTTAATTGCTTCAGAAATAGGCATCCTCTGTATTAAGTTTCCACACAATGATGTATAGAAACAGTTACTATTGGTTTCTGAGAACTCCGCCACCATGTGGTTTAATCCTGTCCTTTGTGTGGTAAAATATTACTACAGGCATACCCCGCATTAACGTACGCAATGGGACCGGAGCATGTATGTAAAGTGAAAATGTACTTAAAGTGAAGCACTGCCTTTTCCCCACTTATCGATGCATGTACTGTACTGCAATCGTCATATACGTGCATAACTGATGTAAATAACGCATTTGTAACAGGCTCTATAGTCTCCCCGCTTGCGCACAGCTTCGGTACAGGAAGGAAGCCGGTATTGCTGTTCAGGACGTGCTGACAGGCGCATGCGCGAGCTGCCGTTTGCCTATTGGGCGACATGTACTTACTCGCGAGTGTACTTAAAGCGGGGTATGCCTGTACTGTCATGGTCTTCTTAATATGAGGGGTTGCATCCATCTACCTGATGTACATAATTATTTGTCCTTTAATCGGGCACTTTAGCCCCACAGCATGGCTATCACGTCATAGCACCCCATGACTACGTTGTACGTTATTTGCTCATCTTCCTGGGGAGCACTGCACGCAATCCGGCGAGCTCGGGAAAGCACAAGAAGGAGTATTCTTCCATTTTGCGTAATCTGTGACGAGGATCGGTCACATGGTCGCGATGTGCAGGAGAGGCTGTGGCACTCTGGTGTAGCGGCCGCTCCGGCATTCAAAGGGTTAAAGTAAGTCAAACCTATTTTCAGAATCTCCCCTTAGAGATCATTTTCTAGTCGTTTAATCAAAGCCATATTTTCAATAGAGGAATTGGTACCCAAAAATATGCTTTTCGAAATGGATAATCGGGACGGCATCTTTAATATTTAGGGACTGCTGAAAGTTGGGTACATTGTGATTTTTCTCAGAGCCAGTGTGTAAAGTGCCCTCACTGCTGTACCATTGGAATCCCTGCATCATTCTTTTATTAGGTTACACGCTCTGTGGCATTCTCCATCGTGCTGTTTGCAGGCCTTACTTAATGATGCTAGAGTTTTATATAGTAGCAAGGCATAGAGAAGATGTGTTTGCCACTGGCTTCATTCATTTTAAGTGGCTTGTGCACTCAACCTTGAAAACAAGGAACCACTCCAAGATCTGGGTTAAACGTGCGAGTTTCACTCTATGTTACAGTGCAGCCAGATGAGGTTTACTGATTAGTCTATTTTAAGTGGGGCTTGTTTTTTTTCCATTAGGTGTCATTTCAGTTGGACCACAATACTTCCTTAGATCTGTTTTGGCAATAGAGTTCTGAAACCTATATTTCAAATATACTGGATCCAGGTGTAAAATCTGCCTTCAGAACTCATATTGTGCAGTGATAGAAATGCCACTGACTACAATGGAACCAGAGTTCTGAAAGGTTGCAGGGACCCGCAGGTATTCACGGACCGCATTGTTTGAGAACCACTGCTGCAAACCACTCCAAGAACAAATGGTGTTGATCTTGTTAACTGTAAAAGTACAACTTGCCAAGTATACTCTTCATACAATGAGCACCTGTTGCATCATATCTGAATGTAGCAAGAAAGCAGCGGAGACCTCAGCAGAACCTTCAGTTGCTAGACCTATAATTATCAGCGTAACGAATGATAGCAGCTCTACTCCGTGAGCAGTCACTTGGCTAAATATTGTAGCGTAGTGAACTTTGCGCATCCAATAGATGCTGTTTTTTCTTCCGTTGCGTGTAATTCATCTGCAAGGTGTTAAGTGATGTTCCCATCTGTGCCTAAGAAATATTCCTACAATTGACACCGCAGAACACTCTCTTGTTGCAGCTTGTCAGGAGGCAAGATTTTCCATTTACACAAGGGCCCCGTAAATCTCATTGTTATTCAAATTCAGCTCCGCTCTGAGTGAGCACTTGGCAGCCAATATTAATACCACATTTTCATAAAATGTCAGAGTACGTTTTTCAGCTGACTTTTTTTTTTTTTTTAAACTTTACTTGTATTTACTGAAATAACCACCATGGAGAACATGTATCACAAACCACAGACATGAAATGGTGAAAGCCAACGTTTGAAGAAATAGTTACCATGAGATAATTGTGTGTGTGTGTGTGTGTGTGTGTGCGTGTGCGTGCGTGTGCGCGCTCCCTTTCCTGTAGTTGAAGAGAGATCAGGTGATGTCCAGACCGCTGGTTGCCATCTCTCCCCATCAGTAGTATACAGGAATCAAAAAAGTCAGCAGCACACTATTGTAACAAAACAAAAAATCCCTTTATATACTTTTATTATCCAAAATAACAATCGGACATCTTTAGAAAAAAAAAAAGCAGCAACAAGAAGCATAAGCTCATGGTGGGGGTGTCGCTGCGTGCGTGTTCGGGACTCTTCTATGCTTCTTTATTGAAGGTAGCATAGTACCAGTGGCGATGTAGCGCGTCGTTGCTTCTGCAGTTTGGTGAGACAACCAATGAGGGCGAACCAGCCGCGTGACGTCATGGCCCCACCACGCTTCCACCTGCTCTACTCAAGACTCGCGTCCCATCACTACCCCTAGACCGCAGATTGCGGCATAAGTTGTTGCACGTGCGGCATAAGTTGTTGCAAGCAGACGCTTGTTATATAGTGCGCGCGCGTCCGGTGCTGCGCGTGCACATGGCATGCGCATTTAGTTAATATAGCGCACGCGGTGACGGGCGTGGCTCTGACATAACTTCAGGCCGCGCTGTGATTGACTCGCAACGCGAAAATATACATTTCTTGTATTTTTCCAGATCTGCCGCGCCAACGCCCACGGCCGTGCACGCGCACACCTGAAGTATAGCAACTGCAGGTTCATACCCTGCACGGTAGCGCACGCGCGTGCGCTATATTACAGTCCTAAGCCAGCATGCATTAAGGTTTTGTTCCAGTCTGTGCTATTGTTATCTTATCTGCTCCTGCCTTTCTACTCCCATTGTATTTAGACTTTAGAAGTTTACTAGTACTGTATTATGTGTATTTAATATGAGTGTCTCTCTGCATGTCATACTCCCACTTCCCCCCACTGCACCCAGGTGACCCCGAGTTATTTCCCCATTCCTATCTATTCTGTATAGTTCATGATCTGTTTCTTGTCCCTCTCCCCCCTCCTTCCTAGTTCTCTCCTTGTCACTCTCGCCCCCCTCCCATCTCCTTCCTAGTTCTCTCCTTTCTTGTCACTCTCGCCCCACCCCCCATCTCCTTCCTAGTTCTCTCCTCCTTTCTTGTCCCTCTCCTCCAACCTTTTTAACGTTCTCCCCACAAGCACAGAAGTGCGGACTCTTTAAAACGGTTGCCATGATTTTCTGAAAACTGGTTGACGGCTCAACCCTAATTATTGCAACATTGATGTTGCTGCAGCATGTTGTCCTCCGTTGTAAATCTCTAGCAGCAGCGGAAAGTATTGAATTTGTGTTGTGATATTCACACCTGAAGGCTTCCATGCCTCCAAAATGCAAAGGGCTATTAAAGCTTTAAATAATGAAATGCCCATGGAAACCGTAAATTAATGTCGTATGGCTGAGTTGAGAATTGGGACGCCACAATTCTAATCCGTCCTGACTGCAGAATTAGTGCGCACGGTGTGTGCCGTGCATTTTTGCCCACGTTTTGTATCAGAATGCTGCTTGGTACTGTTGCTAAGAGACCCATCACGGCATTTAGAATGGCCCACGAGATTAGGGTGTCCAGTATTGAACCGGACTGCCCTGTATTTGAACACTCTGTCCAGTAAAAAATTAGAGGCAATACTGGACATGTATGGGTATACCGGTATTACCTCTCTGGACATGTATGGGTATACCAGTATTACCTCTCTGCACATGTATGGGTATACCGGTATTACCTCTAGGCACATGTAGGGGTTACTATAACGGTATTACCTCTCTGCACATGTATGGGTATACCAGTATTACCTCTCTGCACATGTATGGGTATACCGGTATTACCTCTCTGCACATGTATGGATATACCGGTATTACCTCTCTGGACATGTATGGGTATACCGGTATTACCTCTCTGCACATGTATGGGTATACCGGTATTACCTCTCTGGACATGTATGGGTATACCGGTATTACCTCTCTGCACATGTATGGGTATACCGGTATTACCTCTCTGGACATGTATGGGTTATAAACCGGATTTAAACTCTCTGGACATGTATGGGTATACCGGTATTACCTCTCTGGACATGTATGGGTATACCGGTATTACCTCTCTGCACATGTATGGGTATACCGGTATTACCTCTCTGGGCGTAGTTGTCAGGACGTGCTCACCACAAACGATCGTAATCGTTTACCGTTTGCTGGGTCCGGGATGCCAGAGGTGCGGAGAGTCGTGTTGCCGTATGCCGAGTTCGGGATGCCAGAGGTGCGGGTAGTCGTAGCGGAAGCCGGTTCGGTACACGAGGAAGACTGCAAAACAAGACAGGACAAGACAGGACTAGGGAGGCAGAGAGTGATGAGAACAACTGGTTCAATGCTCAGCCGATGAGTTAATGAAGCTGTAGGGTAAATATAGGCAAGAGGGTCCAATGGCAGAGTAGCAAGGTGGGGGTGTGTGAATGGGCCAGGCTGAGGCAGGGATAGGTCCAGAGAAACACCTGGAGGAGGGACTAGACGAACGAGCACATTTGATTGAGGCATTGTAAAGAGGAGATATGCCTTTAAGAGGCTGGTGCTCCTCCATGTGGGCGCGCCCCCGTGTGGCCGTAATTGCGGGCGCGTGACCGAGTACACGCCCAGGCCTGACACTAGAAGGGGAGCGCTGACGCGCGCGCGCCTAGGCAATATGGCGATCGGCTTCCTGGAGGGAGGATCGCTACGAGACGCGGGAGAGCCCGGCGGCACCACGGGTATGTGAGGAGCACGCTGAGGACGGCGTGACTCCCAGGACCTTACAGTAGTGCTTTCCCCGAGCAGGGCTGTTGCTAAGGGGCTGGGCTGACTGGCTGCTGCTGCTGCTGGGTAATGCTTCAATATTCTTTTAGGGCTTGTTGATTTTTTTTTCTTTTTTATCTGTCAGGGTGGTTCAGCAGTGAGCCGTTTAATCTACAGTGAAAGGAGTTATTTTTGACAAAGGAGAGGGTTAGGGTCAGGTCAACTGGAGCATGGCCTGATAACGGTAATGGGTCCAATATCCGAATATGAAGAGGCCTGAAGAATATTTTTGTGACAAATAGATAATCTATTCTTGAGTAGATTTGGTGAGGAGGAGAATAGATAGTGTAGTCCCTTTGGCCCTGATGTTGTGCTCTCCACATGTCCGTCAGAGAAAAGTCCTTTTATTATATCCCTACATTTCTTTGCTGTTTTTTGGATGTGGATCGTGTGGGTTTGACCCGGGGTAGAGGATCTATCCACCTCGGGATTTGAAACCATATTTAGGTCTCCCCCCTAATATGAGAGGACAGAAATTTGGGTTCGATCGTTTCTAAAACTGATTCGAGGAATTCTGTCTGGTTCTCGTTTGGTGATTATAGGTGGATTAGAGCAATGGCCGAGCCAGAAATTGTAAGAAATCTACCCTCTGGGTCGGTGGTTATTTTTTCTACGTTATAGGGAACCCCCTGTCTGAATAGAATCGCCACCCCTCTTTTCTCACTATTGAATGAAGAATAAAATGCTAGCGGAAATACGCTCCTGAATGTGTTACAGGGGTCGTGGATATCGAAATGAGTCTCTTGATCTTTTCAGTTCCTGGAGAGCCAGTCTCCTCTTTCTATTAGTCTGTATCCCTTTTTACATTCAGTGATATAATTTTTATAGAAGTGGGGTTAGCCATAGTCAATGATAGTCAATTGAAGCATTAAGACTCCTCCTTTCCCACTGGAGTGGTCCTAATATATTTCTAGAAATTTGCTGATGCTGCTATTTCGGGTCCACCTAACATTGTTTCGGTCGTTTTTTTCGGGCGGGGGGATGGGAGGAGGGGGGAGAACTGTAGGGAAAAAACAAACAAACTAACTAGGGAAAAAGAGGGGGTAGGAAAGGGCCCCAGAGTTAAGGAACCAGTCAACCTAGTGACCGATCTGTAGGGCAGAATACCCTTGGGAGACATCCCTGGTCCCGGGGGTCTGGTGTCAACAAAGGGGTGGGTATGAGAAACCCTCTTTTGTCATAGTGTACAGTTCCCTTTTGCAGCAGAAGATATATAGATTGTTTGGGATACCACATACATTTGTTTATGGCCGATTATTTCCATTGCATATTTTTGGTAGACCCTTGTGTTATAGAGTGGGGGAGAGGGGGGATGGGAGGGGGAGAGGGGTGAGGATGTAAAGGGATGGGGGGGGGGGGGGTACCGGGTGAATATCAATAACCTCTTTTTGTTAAGCCTAGCCTTGTAACATTTGGCTATGGTTTTATAGAGCAGATCAATGTTATCTTAGCCTTAGCCTGCATCGTGACTGCAAACGAAACACAGCAATCCACTGACATATACAGCTTTATAGAACAGATCGGTTACATTCTGGCTTTGGTCTATAGCACAACTGTGGGTAGGATATAATAACATATACATAATACATCGTTCCTGTCAGACCAGTGGGGTAATGGAGAGAGGGGAAAGGGACTGGGGGAGGGGGAGGACAGGGGGAGGAGGTCAATATCTTGACCTTGGTCTACATCACAACCGTTAGTGTAGCTCAGCAACCCATAGACACATATATAGTTTTAGAAAACAGGTTAACTGTCGTAACCTTGGTTTGCCACACAACTGTGAGCACAATTTTGAAACCTGACAACATCATTCCTGTCAAACCTGTGGGACAGTGGGTGGGGGGGGAGGGGATAGGAGAGAAGGGGGGGGGGGGGGGGAGGGGGGGGGGGGAGGGGGTGGAGGAACGGGGTGGGGGAGGGGGTGGAGGAATAGGGTGGGGGAGGGAAGAATGGGTAGGAGGCGGGTGCTGGACGTGCCACCACATCTTCTCTTTTTGATTAGCCCTATCGGGTATATCCTGGCCCTGACCTAAAAGATATCTGTAACTCGGATATACTAACATATGTACATCATTCTTATCAATTTTATGGGGTAAAAGGGGGGAGGTGGGATAGCGAGGGCGGTGAGAGGGAAGGGGTGTAGAGTGGTTGTTGAGGGGGTGGGGTGGGGAGAGGGGGAAGGGAAGACAGTATACATTATAACTTTATCTTTGCCTCTAATGGCGAACTTCAGATAATTAACATTTATAAACTAGAACTCATAGAAAGCTCTGCAGCATTCAGTGAGCATACATATTAACTTGGTAGGTCGGGTAGTTATCAGGCAGCATTATGGTTTTAGTTCAATACACAGATCCTTGGTAGTGCTCAACCTATCATGTTGGGCTGAGATAGTTTATGTTACCATAGAATATACTTCTAGGGTCCCCAATGCCCTGGAGTCTCCAAGTACACGACCTTCTATTATCGTTATAAGTTTATCTAACCAGAGTAGCTGTGAGCCAGGCACGGACCAGCTCTTCTCCTCTGAGCTTCAGACAGAGCAACCACAGACTCGACCTCGGGTCCAGGACGGGACAGAGGAGTGAGACAACCGCTCGTTCTTCCGGGCCCCAAGGTGTCGGTAGAGCCAGGTATGGTGAGCAGCTCCAGGCCAACGCCACCTCACCCCCCACCCCCCTCCACCACCGGCCCTGGGGACACACGATCAGTCTCCCTCCGGGAGAAGATGAACATAATTTTAATAACTTTAACAATTAAAAACATAATATAAATCAAATCAATTTAAATAATTAAATTAAATTCAAGTTATTCCCCATATTTCTTTTGTGAGCAGACGTTTTCGGGGATGCACATTTGTTACAAATAAATACAGATCTGTATTGACAGGTGCTCATCTACTTCTGTTATCAACCTAAACAAATCACTCCAAATATTGAGAAACTGTTACGTGAAATGTAAGTTCCCAAATCAAATTGAGGCATTTTAAATTCATTTAAATTCAGATTTAAAGTTTTTTTTCTTTTCCATATTTTTTTGTAATTTAAAGCTGCAGTTCATGCAATATCCTGCATGTGTGATTTTTTTAAATAAATCAGTTCTGTAGTAAGAAAAAATACTTTTAGCATTTTCTGTTTACAAAAAAAAAACAACTTTGAGAGACCAATTTTCTTGTATTCTATTTTAACAAGCATGCTTGTTCCTATAGTAATGATTTACATTACCCATATTTAAAGATGTCGCCAAACTTTGCCGATCAATAGACGGAGAACGAATTGACCGGCAGCTATGCAGTTCTTTAGGTAATTAGAGATTGCCCACATGAAACTATGAAAGTTAAAAAATAAATTAAAAAAAAAAAAAAAAGACTGAACTGCAGCTTTAAGTTTAGTTTAGGTTTAACATTAATTTAAACCAGATGTAGAGAGCGGCCCACCCAAAACTATGTATCCATTTATTCGCCCGTCTGAGAAAAAGGTTGTCCAGCTGTGGCTAGTGAATTTATCTACAGGCTGACTACGGACAATAAAATCATTCATTGTTGTACATCTTCTGCGGACACAACAACGCCTAAACAGACACAAATATCATTGTGGTCCATGTGGCTGATGACTGTAAAAAGAAGCAATGATGTTCTGTTATATGTACATAAAATAACACTATGCCTTTTCACATAGACTAGTTCGTTTGTAGCTAGGAGCAAAATAAAACCGCACTTTCTGTACCTGACAGAAATGGAAACTAAATATAATAACAGTCGCCCATGGCATGACAGAAATGGAAACTAAATATAATAACAGCGCCATGGCATGACAGAAATGGAACTAAGCGAAAAAACTAAAATAAAAACAGTCCCCATGGCATGACAGAAAATGGAACTAAATTAATAACAGTCGCCCATGGCATGACAGAAATGGAAACTAAATATAATAACAGCTCGGCCACCCATGGCATGACAGAAATGGAAACTAAATATAATAACAGTCGCCCATGGCATGACAGAAATGGAAACTAAATATAATAACAGTCGCCCATGGCATGACAGAAATGCTGTTGGCTAAACTTTGCAGAAGATCATTTCTGCTAATTTTCAATTCATAGGAGTGAAAGAGAATTGAAGCCACACTACAGCTAACCTTTTGCAGATCCCCCCCCTGTTCAGGACATAGGCTCCTAGCACCTGCAGTTTTCTGCTGTGTTGGCAGCTCAGTATAAAAATACCTTCTCATTCTCATTGTTCTCTCTGCTCTGTCTCCCTCCCATGATACTGCGTTTGTTGTAGGGCTGGTAACTGTTTTCCGTGGTGTTCTTTAAGTCATGACTGCTTTATGCACTGCTTCACAGCCGAAATACAAGGAACACAAGGATACGCTCTGCCAGCCCAATGACAGAATCCATAGTAACTAGTAAGTGGTTGTGCTTTTGCGATACACTTTCACTTCTGCGGCTGTGCAGTTGTTAGTGGGATTGATCCTCGCCGGTGTGCGAGCTGGATGCCGGCTCTACATGTGTGTGCGTGATGCTTGTGACTATAGGATGCTGACTGCCATTTTCTCACACTGCCTTGCCGGTTAACCTTCATATACCCACATGATGTTGGTCTCTTGGCTTGTTCAGGCAGGTTAGGCAGATGTCGTATAGATATGTCCGTTAGATGTGTGTACCGTAAAAATGAACAAAAGAGCATAAAACTGCGACCTCATTCCGTGTTCCCAGGCTTGGAGTTTGTTTCCCTTGTGCTTATTCGTAAATAAATAAGGCAATGTGGACAGGGGAGGGAAGAGGGGAGGGGGGAGGATTGTTTTTTTTTAACCCCTTCAATGCCAAGTAGACGTCTTTGCAGGACACTGGAGAAATCATTCAAGAGGATTGATTATATTTATTAAGGATACGCCTGCCGAACAGAATCCTAAATGAGGATGATCGTGACGATGGCTTCATTACACAATATCACTTGGAAATTGAAGTCCTCTAGATTGCAAGCTCTGAGGAGCAGGGCCCTCTGTGTCTGTCTGTCCTTACTTGGATGTCATTCAGTTTATGTAATTGATGTCGCGCTGTAACCCCCTCTGTACTGCGCTGTGCAATATGTTGGCGCTTTACAAATAAACAATAATAAAAATGAATGCATTGGGGGTTTCAGACAGATGGAAGAAAAGAGACTTGCATGTGGTTAAGGCCGGGATTATAGGGGCGGCGTGTGCGACACCAAAACAAATTCATGTTTTCCACAGTGCGCTCAACCAATGCGCCCAAGCGCGCCATTTTTAAAAATATTTTTTAAATTGTTCTTGCCACGCGACGGACGCGTCATGTGAGCGGTTCAGCCAATGAGGGCGAACCGCTCACGTGAAGTCCAGCCTGCCGTATCGTTAGAACCTGGAGTACTCAGCAATGTAACGTTGATTAGGTCTATACCCTAAATAACACCCCCTAATTATACTAACCCCTGAGAGAGGGTAGATGGGAACAAGGATCGACGTTGGGTCCCAAATTGTCCTGGTAATGATGAGTCATGTAGTAGGTTTATGATGTTTTGGCGAGTATTTCTGCGTCATCTATTTATTTATTTATTTTTTTACTTTAATTACCTAAACTGGGATGAACTGGTCTGTGGTCCCCTGACCTCAGGGAGGGGAATGGGGAGAATATTTCCTAACCAGACACAAAATAGCTTCCTGCTTGATCTGCGTAGTCAATAGAAATATGCAACATTATCAGAAATTTTCTATAGCAAGTTTTTATTCGTGACCCGGCAGCCATATTTTTGAGGTTTGTGGGTGGTACACGGACAAAAACACACGCAGTGTCTCGGGGAAACAAGGGTTCCCTGGAGATCGGGGGGGGGGGGGGGGGGGGGGTTTTGGTTTTGTAAGTTCCCCTTTTTGGGGAGTAAAAAAAAAAAAAAAAAAAAAAAAAACAATTTGGAGGGAGCAATGTGGCTTTCATAAAAATGGTCTTTGTTTAAAAAACGAAGAAATGAATAAAAGTAAATTTGTTATCTTTCTGTGCTTTGTTTGCTATTTCTTGCTATGGCTCTATAAAGGAATGACTCCGTATTTTGGGGGGGAGGGGGGAAGTCTTGAGGACTTGTTGAGCCCTGCTGCGTTGGAGTACAATCTATGATCCTCCTGAAAAACACAATTTTGTGTTGGTGTTCTCTTTAAACCATGTATGCTTTGACATTTCTGTACTCTACATCTTGGATTTTTTTTTTTTTTTACATGAGGGGGGAGAGTAAAAAAAAAAAAAAAAGCTTCCAGTTGCCTCAGTGGGGATCAAATAGCTTTGCAACCTAATGATTCAACACTTGTTATATGAGCCCTAGGTGCTTTTTCCCATGTCATTCTCAGAACATTTTTTTGGATAGATTTTATCAGTACAAGTCACGTAGAGGAAGTGGAATCCATGCACTCCAGTGGTCTTTGGTGACGAGAAAAAGGTGTTTTTTTTTCCAAACAGGACTGAAACATTGATCAGGTGTCAAACACTGTTTTTCTTCGCCAATGACCATTGGAGCACCTGGATTCTTCTTCGTTTTGCTACATACAAGTTCCCTTCCTGGCTACTTGCTCCTGTATGCACCCATTGCAGAACTGCTATAAACAAGTCATATAATGAACACTTGTTTTTAAATGTGCAGCTGGCCTCTTCACTGTCTGCCTGCAGCAGGTACCGTGCCATGTCCCTCTTTCAAGGAACTTGGCACAGGTACATCACTCCTGAAAGAAGCCGGAGCCAGACATCATTTTGCCGTTGATAGCTGCAGGCAGTGTTGCACTAATTATAGTGCCTTGTACTTTTATGTAGGACTTTTCAATGCCAAAGCACATGGACATAGTATTTCAGTGAGCCAGCTCCGGGGTGGAACCCTGACGAAATGTATCTGGAATATATTTAAATGTATCTAGCAGAGGCCTGCACTCTGCCCAACACTTAAACGACTATATACCCTATCTCTGATTGTTGGATAACCTAGAAAACCTTTGTGGAATTGCTATATATAAACGCATGAGGGTTGTACCTCAGGGCAGCAGCCATATTATAAGTGGAGGGAAGCTGCTGTTTGTTTTTGTTTTATTAGGTTGCTAATAAGGACCATGGTGAAATTACTCCTTAAAGTCGGTCATAAATGCTCTGCAATCACTTAATCGCACTATAATTAATTTCTCGAGGAGCCACAAGGACAAAAATCTCCCTACAAATCTTTATAATACAATAAAGGAAGCATGTATTTTTACCATAGCAGTAAATGTATACTTCAAAAGAATAAAAAATGCAATCTCTTTAGTGTAACAGCATGAGTAAATGAAATAAATTATAAACCTCAGTATCTCCGAATGTACATTTATTCAAAAAGTGCACGCGTTTACTTCACATATATATTTTTCTGTCTAGGATGCGTCAGGATGAAACGCCACAGGCACCTCAGCAGCAGCGACAGCTCAGACAATGAGAGTGAGTATCGGCGGCTTGATATCCAACTCCGCTGCATGTTCCTTCAGCACCGTGCGTGTTTAGTCGTGGGATCTAAATATATTCCTCAACTAGTCTGCGACGGTTTTATTTAGGAGTTTGAGGAATATGAATGGTTGGATGAGAGCGAAGATGGTTGAGAGAGGGCAGAGAAGTAATGTTCAACCATTCGCAAAATCCATCCTCACAAGCGAGGCACTTCTCTGGTCAGGTGGAATGTGTCCAAATCCATCTCTCTTGTGGTGTTTTTGTTTGGTTCTTTTAGTCAAGGAAAAGGAACTGCATTCGTCTAATTCATATAGTTGGAACAACTTTACAAAGTGTTTTGGAAATAATAGGACTCTTCCAATTCATTTTTTTTCCCTCTTATTTGCAGGTCCTTCGACTTCCTTTAGCTCCTGCTATCAATACAGGAGCAAAGCCAAAACTTCAGCCGATGAAACAAAGAAACCTGCTGAGGTCAGTAGGGTCCCAGCTCACAAACCAGCATTGTAATGAGGCAGTCCCTCCCAGGAACGGAGCGACCTAACAAACTGGGCCATGTTGTTAACAGATTCTGTGTGGCTGATTGACACCATTTGTAAACAAATCGTACAAGTGTTGATTTACAAAAGTTGTTTTTAAACTTTTCATGCCTCTGTACTAGCCACATGCCTATGTGTGTGTTTACAATCTCTACCTTGTCCATTTAGTGAGCAGACCATTGTGTAAACTGTCGTACCTAGAAGTAAATGGTTGATACAGACTTTCCCCCTTTTTGTTGTGTTATCTGACTAGTGAAGGCAGCATGGTTAGAAGAGACTCAAGCGGAGAACAATTATTACTAGATAAGATTATAACTAAACTGACCTGAAGCAAAAAGGTGAAACTGTTACTTAAACGGTTACTGACTCTCTCTAAGGAAGCCCATTACATTGATTATAATTGTTAAAAAAATAAATAAAAAAAAAGCCCTGTGTGACAGGATGAATGAACGTCACCAGCCATATGCCTGGAAAACCTATGTTTAGGCTTGCAGTGCAGCAGTGATGAGGTTAAGTTGAGAAGGGCTACTTAATTAGTCTGACCCCAGCTGCATAATCAAGGTGTTAAAACCCCAGGCTGTACACACATGCAGGAGAGCTGGTGAGGAGACAGGACTGAAAATGCTGAAGAGATTACTGCTGTAAGGTCTGTGTTGCAAAGTACATGTGTGATGAACTGTCTGTCTCCTGCATACAAAAGAGAAGCTGCCTTATTTTTGTTTTGTCTGCTAAAAAGAAGCTATTTTGTTCTGTCTGCTAAAAAGAAGCTGTTTTGTCTGCTGAAGAAGAAGCTATTTTCTTTTGTTTGCTGGTGAGAAGCTATTTGTTTTTGGTGTGCTGTATGTTTTAAGGCTCAAATAAATAAGCCTTATCCAAAGAACCCGCGTGTGTGGGTTGCATGTACCCTGCTACATGGAAGTGCCTTCATGGCATCCAGTGGACGTCACAAGGTCTGGCGTGCTCGTGTTTCTTACGCCATCCAATGGACGTCATCGCTGTTTTGCTAATGTTTTAGGGAGGCCGTGTTCAGCGCTCCCGGGCACCCTCCTTTTTCCCCATTCATGACAACAACGCGGCCTCTACACAAGCGGTTATCTGTCGGGATACTGGTGCTGCCACTGAAAGGGTTAACCTCGGCCGTATGCCTTTAGTATAGGTTGTATGAGGTACAATGTGTGTGTAAGGCTGCAGAACGGGTTGACGCCATGCAAATAAAAAATACAGGCGCCTCTGGCAGCAAAAGGGGTTAATTCACTGATGATTACATCTATACATTTTTACAACACCTGCAACAGGTAATAAGAGACTTAATATTCAAACATAATAGTAACACAGACCAATGATTCTTGTGGGTCACGCTAAATGGCCAAATTCAAGTGTTTAGCAACTGTGAAAAATGTGTGCTCTAGAAACTAAAGCATCAATGTTGTGAGACATGCTGATTTTCAAGTCAGGTGATTTATGTTTTCCATTAGAAAGACACAGGAAACAAAGTGTATTATTAGCCCTGATATCTGTTTTTAGTCACACGTGTAGTACACACCATGTTTCTGTATCGCCACTATCCTCTCCCTTGCTGACAGTATAACCAGGCGCACAATGCCACGGGGGGGGGGAGGGCAGTCTAGTACAGAAGTAGCCAATGTTATTGCCCCTGTTAACGCGTCATGTTCTAAAAAGAAATGTGTTAAATGACACAGGCGTCAACGTTTGTTTAATTGAAGCAGCATGAAATATCGCATGAAATAGCGCACCAGTGTTGTGCTAGCCGGGTGCAATTGTGACTGCCTTTGTATATCCTTCAGCACAAACTTACATTCAGTGCAGCCACTTTCCCCCTCCGCTGTGATAGGGATTGTGCTCAGGTGGGATGCCTGTGAAATTAGCAGCTCCTTTTTTGGAGTTCCCCTTGGAAATTAAAATGCTGCAATATCACATAATATATTAGCTCTTCACACTAATTACAAGTACTTTCCCATACCGCCTTCCTTTGGCGTGTGTAGCAGTTACATGGAATCAATCAGAGCAGGCTTGGACTATCCCACTAGGTATCTGGGAAACTGCTAGTAGGCCCCAGCATCAGGTGAGTCTTCCATGTGCAGAATAACTGGGAAACACAATCGTGAGTAGTCTCGGGACACTGGCTGAATGCCCCATAGCAGTCTGTCTGTGAGTCAGTTTGCTTTGAATCTACAAGTATATGTGTGCTTGTGTTTGTATGTTTACATGCATGTATTGGTGTATGTTTTCAAAAGTGTATGTATGAGTATATGTATTTATGCACAAGTTAATGTATGCATTAATGCAACCCACATAAAAATTTTGTTCCGTATGGCCCTCCTTTGAGCCCCTACGACCTGATTCCATAGTGGGCTCTTAATAACCCAGTCTGACACTGCATTGTAGGACAATCCAATTAAATGTTCCTGTTTCACCCTTCTAGTGCCGAAAAAATGCCAAGCACCTGAATGCCACCACCACAGATTTCAGTGATTAGAATTCTGGAATCTGCAAACAGTGGATTCCATGTAATCCGGCCGCAATCCCACCAATGGTGGATTCTGAGGCACTCGGGAATCTCTACTCTTGTCTACATAAGACATAGGTGCCCTTAGCCCTCATCACTTATTTTAAATCGGAGGAAACAAACCTTTTAACATGCAGATTGTGTTTTTCTGCATGTTCATTGGTGCTGCTGGGACCTCAGTACTTCTTGCAAAGCTAATATAGAGCAGGTGCAATATCATAGATGCTGATCTTTATATGAAACGAAGGAGATGTTTTTTTCTTTTAAGAAAGCGCATATATTAGTGACTAAGCCCCAGATACCAGGGCTTGCTACGGAGACAGTTTCCATAGTTCCTCCCTTGACGCACAGCTACGATGTCTGAGTTTCCAGCTGTTGCTACTAGATGCTTTTAACCTGTTTGCTGCCACAATAGTCTTTAGCAACATCTTGCACTCCTAGCAGCAAAGGGTTAATATGCAAAACGGAAGTGCTTTGTAGAAAAAAAAATTGTCATATGGATATGCAATATTTGTCATATTAAAAAAATGCAGTACTTGAACTATTTATACATATTCTACATTTTGTCAAAATAATGTCTTTATAAGTTGCAGATACATGGAATATCCTAAATACAGGGATTTTGATAGGCAATGGGATTTAACACCATGTCTTTCACTACTTTATCCAGCTGTCATGTTCAGACATACCTCGTTTCACTCGCTTGATGATAGTCTTAATCTATGGAAAACATGCTCGCTTATTCTGACCGTGTACTGTTTTATAGGCTGTGCCACAGAATCTCACGCTTTAAAGCCAGGATTGGTGTCCTTATAAATCTCATTTATTCTGTGCCAATGCTGAGCCATCATTAGATTAGCTGCAGACTCCCTGTATTTAAGGCCCGTAATATAGTGCGCGCCTGTGCGAACGCGCGTGCACGTGAGCGGCACCAGACATTTCGCTGTCGGTATGGCTTGTGGGTTCGCACCCATACAGTCTCGAACTACAATGATCGCGCTTGGTAAGTTTGGGTGTTTTCGTGTTGTAGCAGTCCCGAGTGTGTTTTTGTCCTTGCAGGTGAGTTGTGTGTTCGGGCTGCGTGGGTTGCTTTCCAAGTGTCGTCTGTCTGTGTGGGTGTGCCTGTTGTGGTGTTTTTTTTCCTTTCGTCTTGTGTATGTGTATTGAGTTCCCATTCCCTGATGACCTTCGTGCCCCCCACATCCAAGTGTTATGTTACCAAAAACATGTTCAAAACTAAATTAATTTACCCCACAAATCATTGTTGAATAAACTGATGACACTTATTCAAATAAGTCAATCAGTTCATATCTACTTGGCACTTTCTGAATCACTGTACACACCCCACACACTACACATTCACACCACACCCAATGCAACCACAACCACCAATTTTCCATAACCCCCCACTACCACAGCAAACACACACACACACACACACACACACACACACACACATTACAGCACCGGTAGCGGCGTGAAAAGATTATTTTCCCCGTCTTCTCCTCTGTCGGCCGGCTCCACGCTCACTGCCGTGCGTGCGCGCGCGCGGCCCTATTATAGGAAGGCTGACTAACCTCAGCCAATTATAAGTGCCGCGCGCACGGCGGAGCGCACACGGCCACTATATAACAGCCCTAAGGTTACATTTGTATCCTACCACCTCACTGATGTTATTTTAGGCACTTAAGTCATTATTTGTTTATTAACATTCACTTTCACTATTTACCCAATTGATCATTGAACACTCTTTATTAGGTTTGCAACACTATTTAGTGTTGGAACTATTTGATTCACTTATTGTATTTATTTTAGATCACAATTTAGTGCGCGGTACACTCTTTTTTTTTTTCTTCACATTACTGTATGTATGTTGATTTCTGTGTTTTAAAAGGTGCAGGTAATGTACCAGGAGGACTTCATTCATGAGGCAATCTCCAGCACGACCTTCAAAATCTCCTTTTGTAATTTAAGATACAGAGGAGAGTGCAATGGTAATCATAGTGACTGAGGCCTGTCCCCCTTTTCAAATGGTAATCATAGTGAGTGAGGCCTGTCCCCTTTTTTAAAATATGCCATTTAGCACACAATTAAAGACATGTTGATGCTCTGATTTATATTTCTAATACAGCCCCACTCGCTTGTATTGCATGCAGTTACAGAGTATGCACAGTTCCGTTCATATGAGCTAAGGCGATACAAAAGCTTTGGTAGCTAAACAGATGGGAAGTATGGAAATAGCAATGTATTTAATTTATTTGTTAACTTTGCTAGTAAGATAGGAGCCTTCAATGTAATACAATTGGATTGCTGGGTTCTCTTTGGCACTGGACATATTAATATAGGGAGATCTAAGGCAGAAATTAGTGTACATTGTCACGTGAATGCAGTGTTTGTTGTGCTAAATAATTCATAGCATCCAAAAAATCCCAGTCTAACAAGTGACAGTTGCTCAGAAATCCCCTTAATACGAGCTTGATGCAGGCACCTGTGAAGGTCAAAAGCGTTCATGGTAAGATAGTCAGGCTAATTGGGTTTTTTTCTGGGAGGGGGAAACACATATTTACAGGTAATTAGTCAGACATGCACAAAATAATTATTGGTTTGTCAGCTGTTGGGTGTATCAAAAGCTACACAGCGTTTTCCGGTCTTTTCCTGGGGTGCTGGTGACTGGAAGGCAATGCATTGCTGTAGAAATGCATTGGGAGCTCTTGTGTCTTTTCCACGTCTACTTCCTGCAGGATCCCATACCCCATGCCAAGTGTGGGGCATGACTGGGTGTTACTAACCTCAGTGCCAAGCCTGGGACAGAAGCCAGGAGCAGCTGTTGTGTCTCAGTGGACACCTCAAGGGCTGTCTTGTTTGAACTAAATACTAATCAAGTTGAACCAGTTGCAAGTCAAATCTTCTGTTCTCCCTTTTCCCCATATGGATGTTTCCTTTCTGAAATATTAGGATTTGCATCCATAGATATTCGTGTTTACCCTACTGTGCTTTGTTTTTACAGCTAGTTGACAGGCACCTAGTAGTAACCGTTTGTTTTTTAGTTGATAAAATGTAGGGCAATAGTAGAATGCATGGGAATTTGAAAGCTGTTCAGTGTCAGCTATCCACTAACCATTGTGTACCATCTGTGGGTTTATAGAAAACTGTTCTCCATAAACTGGTTTTACATGGGACAAATTGCTGTAACACTGCATAGAGAGGGAGTGCAGTATATAATCTTTATGAACATCTGAATGGAAAAAGCATTACAAAAAACTGTTGAGTTCAACTGCATGTTTAAAGTGGCAATCTCCCCCAACCTAAACTGGGGGGTCCCCCGGATCTGTGGCCCCCCGTTGTCCAGGGACCCGCGGTTACCGGTAGAAAGGGATTTTATTGTTTCGGGGGGAAAAAACATGGTCTATAGCTGCATGAAAAACAAACAACTGCACATATGGTCACAGGTCACCAATAGAAAGAGATGATGCTATGGCTTTCTGTTGACCACTGGAGTGACCAAGGGGGTCCCTTGGGAATTACAGATCAGCTCCAGATCACAACCCCCCTTGGTTCAGGCAAGTACAGAGAAAATGTGCAACAACTCACTATCCGGGCTGTTTTATTACGTTTTTACTCACAATTCTTAAGTTAATCAGCTGCACTTCTTCTTTTCTTTTTCTCCCATTTTTAGTTCTACGGATATAATTCTTTCAATTTATTTATTTAATCTCCTGAAAAATGTCTGTCACATTGTTCTAGGTGTTCCGGAAGGACCTTATTAGTGCCATGAAGATTCCAGACTCTTACCATGTCAACATGGAGGAATATTACCTCTTCACGGACACGTGGAAGCAGGAGTGGGAGAAGGGTGTCCAGGTACCGGCCAGCCCAGCTACTGTCCCACAGCCTTCTCTTCGGTGAGAGTATATACTACATAATGCTATGTTACACTGTGGTTTACATCCTGTTTTCTGTGTCCTTTATTACAGTCATAACAAAACTACACTAGGCAAAAAGAAAACTGATTAACTAATACAGCTCAACCCCGTTATAGCGTTATCCGCCACAACGTGGATCCGCTTATAACGCTGTGTTAGCGTGGCTCCCATTTAAAAAAATTTTTAAATTTTTTTTGGGGGGGGAGGGGGGGTCAAACTTACAGGATTTGCCATGTCCGACACCACACACACACCACACACACACACCACACACACACCACACACACACCACACACACACACACACATATATGCCTGCTTGCATCATGAAAATGATGGATTCAGCTCATGGGTATGTTCAGGATGATTGGCAGCAGTGTGGGGGGAAATATGCATTGTGGACGTTTTCACCTGCCATGGGGTTTCTGCAACGCAGGTTGCCTCTGTCTGTTTGGCACGCGATAGCTCCCACAGTCTTCTCTTCTGTTTGCTCTTTACTTCCTAGAAGAGCACGTGCTGTGTTTCTAGCACCATGGGTAAGCTTAATCACACTGTCAGTTTAAAGCAAAGGCTCCAGACAGAACCCAGCAATTTCCCACTAAACACAATTTCTGCAGAATGTGTTGGTATGCAATTTGAGTCTATTACAGTTTTCCCTATACACAGCTGATGGGCTGCAATATTGATCTCTACCAGATGTTTACAGTTAACTGAAGGTATATATCTTCAAAGACACCGTTCCTGCATCTAATGTGCTTGGTAGTCCTCTTTCTGCCGCCTCAAATGCCACAAATATATATATATTTTTTAAAGCCAAGACTATTTTTCAGAGTTAACATTTTGAACAAACACATTTGTTCCCCCCAGCAATTTGTGAAATGAAATTTGTCTTAGTAACTGGGTTTTTGTTGCAGGAATTGAAACCTTTCATTCAATGTACACTATAATGAGCCATGTGGACACACACACGCGCGCACACACACACCTACCTGGCATTCCGGCTTCTCCAGACTGCCTGGAGATCCTTTCCCCCCCCCCCCTCATAGACTCACCAGCTCTCCTGTACTGCACACAGTCCACAGTCTCCTGCACTGCACGGGTACGGTGGGGTCTCTGCTGGAGGGGAGGGGGGGGGGGTCTCTGCCGGTGATGTTCCCTGTACTTTGGGGATCTGGTGACCCCGGAGCTCCTGTCCTCACACTCTGCTTTCCCAGCGCTTCTCTTTGCTGTATATCCGGGCTCGGCAACCAGTTCTCCGGGTCAGGAAACCTTTAGAAGGGCCAGAAGCTCATTATATTCTCATTATATTCTCATTTTCGATGTGTTTAAAAGACACTTTAAAATGAGAATATTTGGGCATGTTGCTAGCACGGGTCACACTGCTGCACATCTCTGAGTGTGAAAGAAACTGCACTTTGCTTTTGCTAATGTCACTAGTTGCTTGGGAAGCGGAGTTCGCCGGTTGGAGGCTCCTGCTGTATTTTCTTAATGTGTGTGTGTGGGGGGTTCCTCACTTTGATCTCCCTGCCCTCACGTTGAGATTTTGTGGGGTCCTTGTGCTCTGTTCAAGCTGAGTGAGGCCTTGGGGATCCCTATCCTCTCTGTTTAGGGGGGGGGGGGCTCTCTCTCTGCCCTATGGTGAGTGATATAAGTCCTGCGTGGGGGTGCTGCTGCGACGCTGGCTTCAGGGAGAACTGGAAGAGTTATCTCAGCTCTCCCCCTCCGGCAGACACGGAACCTCTGATCGCAGCGGCCATTTATTTTTTTATCGCGATCCCACTTATAACGCAGCCTCATTCTGTGGCCCCCGAGCACCGCGTTATAACGGGGTTCAGCTATAATTCCAAAGTATAATTCTAGAACATGTTGTAAATAAAATCCTTATGCTAACATTTCCATCTATGTTAGACTTTTGCGAGAATGTTTGCTCTAATGAAGGTCAAACACTCATCTTTCAGTTACTTTTGTATTTTGATGTACTAATCATGGGTTTGGTATACCACTAAGAAGGACAACCCAAATACGTTAAATATGCATAGTCATGGCTTTTAAAAAAAATCTTTTTCTTGCAATGTAAATTTTGCACCATAAGTAGAATTTTGCAGGCGCAAGGCCTGTCTGAGTCCAATGACCGTGGAAGTACCAGTAGACACAATCTGTGGTAATTTAATGGACCTGGGTCTGAAAAGCACCTATAGCAATCTGTGGTCCCTGAAAAACCTACAAATGTATTGTTCAACCTGGAGACTTTTCTAAGACTGTCAGCAGATCAATGCTAACGGGTGGCTCCTTTAGCATCTGCTGACAGTCTTAGACATTAGGTATTTTTAGGTATCTTAGGTATTTTTCAGACCCAGTTCCATTAAATTACACACACACACGGACACACAAAAACACACACAATGGACACAGCACAGAAGGGTCTTATAGGAGCAAAAGAGGTATATGAAAAAAGACTGATGAAAAGCCCATAGAAAACCCCCCGGATGTTTTGGTTCACAAATAAAACTTCACTCAGCCTTGGTTTGTGAACCGAAATGTTGGTTTCCCTTCATGAATTATATCATATACACTTCTTTTTCCCCTGTAGGACCCTCATGTGCCATGTCCTTCTCTCTCAACTAATGTTCTGGGTAATGTGTAGATATGTACCACTGTATATTAGATCGTAAGCTCTTCATTGTAGGCTTTCCTATTTTCTTATGTTTTCATTTACATGCTGCTCTTATCACCATTGTTTTGTACTCTTCCCTTCCCCCCCCCCCCACCCCCAACCCCCAGAAGTTTGAGAACCCTAAAGTGAGACCACACCTCATCAATATCATAAACATGGTTGATAGAAGCAGGAGGACAGTGTTGTCAGTTGCAGCTTGGGATGTGCTTCTTTATAGGGAGCTCCAAATGAAGGTGTCCTTATTGTATTGTTTAGCCGTTAGTGATTCCCTGTTTGCCTTGTTCTCAGGGTGATTGCAGAGAAGATGAAGGAGGTGCTATATTCACGACCGCGGAAGTACATCCATTGCTCAAGCCAGGAGCCTTCAGAAACTGGATACATTAATATCCTGGAGTTGGCAGAGACTATGTGCCGATACGACTTAGATGATGTGGACCTGTTCTGGCTGCAGGAATTCAACCTTGAGCTGTCTGACATGGGTAATGTATACAAACAATACAGAGCATAGGCACTGCTCGGCAGCAGTTACCTTACTGACCGATAACTAAACGATTGGTGGTACTTGTTTTTTTTTTTTTTCAAACTTTTTTTTTTTTTTTGAATTTTTAAATATGAAGGGGGGGTGGGGGGAGGGGTACAGAAGGGGAAAAAAAGGGGGGGGACAACCATTTTGTAACAAAATATAAAGAGTCACATTACATCACATACATTGTTTTATAATCCACATATCATATTCGAGTGAAAACAGAAAAAACTTGCGCTCAATGTGGTCTGTGCTGAAAATAGTGACTTAAAAATAAATTAACAATACAACCTGATAGGTGAAGTTTTATGCTGCTGATCAGTGGGAATGGTTCAATTCAACTTTGCGCTGTTCTTTTTCTGTTTCTACATATCATATTCTCCTCACTCCTAAATCCTGGTTTCTATTACAATCATATCCTATCCCACATCTAAAGGTTCCCATACTCTATCAAACTTTCTTGTGGTATGATTCAGAAAGGAGGTGAGTCTCTCCATTAATTGGACATCACTAGCCCTTCTAATTATCTCTCTTCTGGAGGGCGGACGTGTTTTCTTCCACTCTGCTGCTACAGTGCATCTAGCCGCCGTTAAAATGTGCGTAATCAGTTTGACTGTATAGTGGTTCACATCATCCATGGGTCTAGCCAGAATAATTAAAACTGGGTCTAGCGGTATCTTAATCCCCGTCACCTCTTCTATTAATTTCCGAACTGACCTCCAACATTTCTGCATAACTGGACAGAACCACCAAATATGCGCTAGATGCCCTATCTGCCCACAACCCCTCCAGCATCTATCAGTAGCTTCCGGGAACATTTTCTTTAACCTCTTAGGGGTGTAATACCAACACAGGAACATTTTATAAATATTCTGCTTCGTTACTGTACATATAGAGCAGGCCTGCACAACTTGTAAAGCGAGAAGGGCCGAACTGCTCCAAGGAAAACAGATTCGGGCCGCACGGCTAAAATCATCATCATCATCATATCTCCCCCAGCACCTATCATCATCATCCTCATATCTCCTCCAGCACCCCTCATCAATCTCTCCTAGCACCCCTCATCATCCTCATATCTCCCCCAGCACACCTCACATCACCCCCCTGCACCTAACCTCACCCCCCCTGCACCTCACCTCACCCCCCCTGCACCTCACCCCCCCTGCACCTCACATAATAGTCCTGCACCTCACATAACCCTCCTGCACCTCCGTCTCTCCCCTACACCTCACTTCACGACGGCAGAGCAGGCAGGACTAGCGCACTTGCAAACAGGAAGTGCCACATGCATACAGCGCGCAGTCCTGAGAGCGGGCTCGCGCGCGTGGTGGGGAAGAGCGGGCTCGCGCGCGAGAGGGGGGGATAGCGGGCCTCGCGCGCGAGGAGGGGGAAGCGGGCTCGCGCGCGAGGAGGTGGGGAGAGCGCCGGCTCGCGCGAGGAGGGGAGAGCGGGCTCGCGGCGCTAGGAGGGGGGAGAGCGGGCTCTCAGACGCGAGGAGGGGGAGGCGGGCTCGCGCGGGGAACAAATGGGAAGCAGACACAAAGGGGGAGCAAGCACAGTTATAGGACTGTTGTACACTTCGAATAGTCATCTTATGTAGATGGATCGATGATTGGAGAGAACAGCAGTGGATTCCGGTTAAATCTTCCAAAGTTCTAGAGAACCACAGCAAAATGATTCAACAAAAGTCTATCAAATGCACAGACAGAATTTGGTCTTTCATCTCCGAGCAACTGCACCCTCAGCCGATCGATCGTCATCTGTGTCGTCGTCCCGAGGTCTTTGTCGTTGACTCTATCTATCCTTGGGGTCAGACCCAACGCTGAGTGGAAAGCTGCTGATTCTTCGGGGTACCGGATCGAGATCTGTCTGCCATCGTGGTTGACTACAAGGCGGAATGGAAAGGCCTATCGGTAGCGAATACCCTTTTCCTGAAGTGCCGCCGTTACTGATCGCAACCCTCTCCTCCTCTCAATTGTCATTCTGGACACTCTGGAAAATCTTGGTGGAGCCATTTTCAAATTCAGTTGAGCCACTGTTTCTGCAGCCTTTTATGATCCTTTCCTTGGTTGCATATTGGTGGAGCCTTAGGACCACATCTCTGCTTCTCTTGGGGTCATCAAATCTCGGTCCCAAGGCTCTGCTCTGTCCATTGTAAGATCGCCATCTTGCAGCTGAGGGTCAATTGACGTAAACAATCTTTTAAGATATGGCAGGAGGGCTTCCGTGGACACCGACTCGGAGACATGCCAAATTCGTAAGTTCTGCCTTCGCTCCCTGTTCTCCATGTCGTCCATTCCCTCCCTCATAGCTCTTGTGTCATCATTGAGACGCGGGACCTCATCCTCAGTATTTACCTGATTTTGTAGGAAAATGTCCATCTTATTTTCAAGGTCCGTAGTTCTTTTAGCTAATAGAGAGACTTCTGTTTTAAATTCCCTTACATCTCTATCCAGAGCTGACTGAAAACGTGCTTGCATTTCTTTAAGCATGTCCTGAAGGTCCTGTTTAGTAATTACTGTGTCTCCCTCAGTCGTTGACAGTTCACTGTCCGAAGCAGCTCCCCCCACTGCCCCCTCACCTGCTGTGGCCCTCTCTGCTTGATTTGTTTGGGTAGCCTTTTTATTGTGGATATGCCCCTCAGAGTCCATACTTTGCCTCTCTCCTTTGTTATTTTCTGTGGGTGCGCGCTCTCGTGTGCCCTGCTCGGCGGTGCCATCTTTGTCTGTTTTCCTCTCTGTTGCCGCTTGCGGCCCGTGGCCGAAGCGGGAGAGATCCGGGTCCCCGGACTCGGCGCCTTCCAGAGGACATCTCCGTTAGGTCCCCCGGCCCGTCGGACGTCCCGCGGGGCTAAGCGAGGCGGCGATCGGGGCATTTTATATCGATTTTCTCGGCTGGGTGCACAGAGCTTCCTTAGCCTGGGTGCACCCGCATTGACGTTCTGCGCGCTCCCCCCGGCCATTGGTGGTACTTTTTAACGTTTCAACACTTGATAATGTTAAAAAGTATGGGTAACAGAAAATATCTTTTTTTTGTTAATATAAAACTGGTTTGAGATGTAAAAATAATAAAACTACTGGGTAGCAATATTCCAACATATTTTGCCAGTGGAAAGTCTTGTGCTAAATAGAAGCTTTGTTCAAATGAATTTTTCGGCAGTACAAATGCTGACGTTTTGGGGTGCAAGTTAATTTGGCCATACCATGCTAAAAAGAGACTTCGATTGCATTGAAAAAAGATACACTCGCTGAACAAATATTATATGGTACTATGCTAGCAAACACGGGTTACTTTAATTTCCTTTGCAATATTACTGTTCATTATATTCTGCTGCTATGTTTGGTGGCTATAAAAAAAAACAAATACATTTATGGGAAAAAAAGAAATTATTAGAATTGACTAAGGGGAGTCTGTAGCATTAAGTGAGGTATGAATATACTGTGCTCCAGTCGTCTGATCAGTTGATTGAACCATTACTACGATTTAACGGTTTTGCTTCAAGAATCATTGCTGGTCTTTTACCTTAATGTAGCACTTTTTTTTATTATACATTTTTTACATGGTTTTGAAGCCGGGGGTATCTGGAGCTGAACCCCATTAATTTCAGCTCCGTGGACCCCTTGCTTCCTGAGATGGATCTTCAAGGGGGGTGTCGGTATCTCCTGCCAGTTTAAGGCCGCGCTTATAGTCCAGGCGACGGCGACGCAACATTGTGACGTCGTCCGTCGGCGTTGTAGCAGTGTTTTTTGCTTATAGTGTAGGAGGCAAGAGACGGCGACCAGGGGGCGTGGACATGAGCGGTTCACCCTCATTGGCTGAACTGCTCACGTGCCCGCGGCGGTCGCCGAAAAATCAATTTTCATTGACTTTCACCGATCGCGACCAAGCTGTCGCACCTACTATAGGCGCACGCGACAGCTTAAGTAAACTTGTTTTGACGCAATGTCGCCGTCGCTAGGACTACAAGCGCGGCCTAAAGCTCCCGCGTCACATGGGTCAATAGGAAGCCGAACCTGATGACGTCATGGATTCCTATTGGCCCACAGGGCCCAGGAACTTTGAAACTCCGCCATTACGTGATCCCTGCAAGCCGAGCGGAGCGGTTACCGGCACCCCCTACGGAGAGAAGTACCTGTGAACAGAAAGGGGTTCAGCTCCAGAGAACCCCCTGCTTCAATCTTGTGTTCATAAAAAGAAAACAGACATGGTATTTGCGAGTCACACTGAAAGTTTGCTTGATATATTTATAAAGCAAATGTTTGCATACAAGAGCCCGCTTTATTATAAAGCTTGTTCTCTGTAAAGAGATACACCTGTTTTATGGGCAACCAAGTAATTGCTACTGCTAATTCCAATTTTTGAAGGTGCTTGATGTATCACCAAACACAGGGAAGGCGTTACGTGGCGGAGATTGTCTTCTTTTGCATGTTACGTGTTGCTATGTTGTGTAAGACAGGCTGCTGGCTGGAGGGTTCTCCTAATGGGCCCCGTGCATTCCCTCCCTGTCCTGCTGTCTTTCTAGGATGCGCTCCTGTTGACGAGAGCACCATGGAGAAAACACTGGAGGTGTTGGAGCGCCAGTGCCACGAGAACATGAATCATGCCATAGAGACAGAGGAGGGCCTGGGTATAGAGTATGACGAGGATGTCATCTGTGACGTGTGCCGCTCCCCGGACAGCGAAGAGGGCAACGACATGGTGTTCTGTGACCGGTGCAACATCTGTGTGCATCAGGTGGGCTGCAAGTCTTAGAGGTGCATGGGGGTCGTCTATCAAACATCCTTAGCTCTCTGCTTAAAATTATATGCACAATAGGATTCCCCTTCCTACTTCGATACAATGTAACTGGCTCAAAGAACACGGCATTCCAGCAAACAACAAGGTATTACATGTAATACATATAAAAAGCACAGGTGAGCAACCTAAGCTAATAAGAGGGGCATCTGTTGCATACTCTCTAGGGCTGGGTGTTCCAAGCCGCAATGCTGAATTAACATCAGTGGAACAACCTGACCATTTAATTATGGCAGAAACTGCTTTAAATCCACAAAATATATTTTTAAACACGGGTTGAATCCTTAGAAGCAATGTGTGTAAAATCTTGCTGCATATAGAATATCGCAGGACAATTGTCTTCCTTCCCCAGATATATTACCAGATGGTTCTGTACAGAGACGAGTGAGTGTGGATTGTTGAAATAATTCCATAAACAAAGTGGCTGCACTCTTGAGTAATAGTTACAGCGAAGTGCACAAGGAAGAAATAGGTATAGAAAATCAAAAATTCGGCACACATCTTGATAAAGAAAAATATATATTTTTTATTCTTAGTGAGATCCATGTGATCCATGTTTTGGGCCCCGTTGAGAGAGAGAAGAGATGAGATGGTGGAAACAGGTCAGGTGGCTGTATACAGGAATATATATATATATATATATATATATTTATATTTATACCGCCACCTGACCTGTCTCCACCGGGATATATATAATAAAAAACGAATAGACGATACCGTTCTGTGGCTAACAAAATGCTTTTATTTGTGCGAGCTTTCGAGATACACTTATCTATTTTTCCGGCGGTGTTACAAATAGCTAGCTGCTATAGTGCAGAATAAATGAGTTCTTCAGTATTAGGTGATACCTTTTTTATTTGGACTAACAATTTATGTCATAGGACAAGCTTTCGGGAGTTCTCCTCTGTGGAAGAGTGGAAAACTCTCGAAAGCTTGTCCTGTGACATAAATTGTTAGTCCAAATAAAAAAGGTATCACCTAATACTGAAGAACTCGTTTATTCTGATATAAGAAAAAGAAAAGCGCACCCCCTAGTGCATTATCTCCAAAGTAGGAAGATAAATATTTATTGGCAATAAAATGGAAGGCAATACACACTTAGCTGCTTGTGGGGTATCCTCCTGCCTCTGCGGTCACAGTGAGTCTCGGTGTGGCTGTACTCTCCGTCTGTATGAGCTGGTCCATCAGGCTCTCATAGATACCTTTTATGTGAACCTTCTATTTGTTAATCTTGTAAGTGTGTATTGCCTTCTATTTTATTGCCAATAAATATTTATCTTCCTACTTTGGAGATAATGCACTAGGGGGTGCGCTTTTCCTTTTCTTTTTCATTTAGTTCTTCCCTGGAAGTGATTCTCCCTGTGGATTCGGCTGCCCCCCCAGCATTGGATTTGGCTCTTGAGGAATCTCCCCTGGTATAAGACTGGACTGATTATATATTGGACCTTTTCCTTCTGCTCATTTGATTCATCTGCATTGTGGTATCATCATCTGTTTTAGATCATTGAGGTGCTAGGACATTTATATTGTATATTGCACTGTTTTGTGTCTTTTAGTTTATATATATATATATATATATATATATATATATATATACACTTTTTTTATTTAAAAAATATATAAATAAAATATTCAAATAAATGTAGATGACATACTTAAATAGGAAGCAAAGAACTGCTCCTTTTACATGGCATTATGATTTGTTTCTCAGCATATTTACATTTTCCCCATAATAGAAACCAAAGCGAAAAATCAAAAAACAACTAAAAAACAAATTTAACAAAATATATATTTTAGAACAAAAACACTGTGTCAAGTGTGCCTATCTATTTTCATATGCTTGTGCTGCAGGAGACAATGACTTGCATAGGGAGCTGACATTGTGATTGAAACAGAATCCTCCTACTTGAAAGGTGCATCATTCCTTCTGGGCCACTTCTTCCCACCACAGTAAATCATTCTAAAAAGACATGGTAGTTGTGATGACATTGAATCGATTTGTGGTAGTTTGGTAGTTTAAAGCATGTGGCCCTAGGGTGCTTCAACTGCAGCCCCCACGCCTCTGGCCGCCCCAGCTGTCCGCTTTCCCCAGTGCAGAGGTAGTGGAGATGTTGCTGGCAGAGCACTTCATTAGCTGCTTAATGCAATGCGCTGATGAATACTGTACTGCTCCTCTCCTGTGCCCAGCATAAAAGACGAGCGCACCAACATTAGACAGCTGACCGGAGAGGGAAGTGCTCATACCAACAGTTGCATTGTCCCTTATGCCTCCGAGATAGATATAGATATATATTATTATTTTATTTTTTTGGGAGGATTGATGACATTACACAAAGCTAATGTATCTCTCTCCCTCTCTCTCTCTCTCTCTGGTTTGGAAGGCATGTTACGGCATCCTGAAGGTTCCAGAAGGCAGCTGGTTGTGTCGTACTTGTGTCTTGGGGGTCCATCCACAGTGCATTTTGTGTCCGAAGAGGGGAGGTGCTATGAAAGCCACCAGAACTGGAACCAAGTGGGCCCATGTGAGCTGCGCTCTCTGGATACCAGAGGTAAAATATCTTCTATAATTGGTTAACGGCGCAATCCCAGCTGCTCAGTATATTGTTTTCAAGTACCACTGAGATTCAAGAGACCAGCCATGAATCCCAGTGATACTTAAAAACAATATATACAATTGTAACACACATATATATATATATATATATATATATATATATATATGTATGTGCTTTACGGTGGAGGGTTTTTGCCACTTTTTTTACCCACCATAACTTAACTAAGTGTGGTGGAACCTAGCCAAAGCTTCATATTGCAGAGCCAGTATAACCAACCTCACACTGATGAGACTCATTAAGGTCGAAACAGCTGTCTGTGGGTGGGTTTACTGGCTATGCTTCTTAACCCAGACTGTGCTCAAAAGCTGTGAAATGCAGCAAGCATAAGCTTATAGGGGCCCATGTGATATGGTTTTGAAGCAAAAGGTGGCACTATGGGCTCATTTGCATGTCATTTCCCAGAATCCCTTGCAGCAGTGAAAGTGCTGTGTGCTGGGTGATAATGGTGAAAGGCGGGGTTGCAGACCTGTCTAAGACATGCAAATGAGCATACGGTAATATTTCCATTTGTTATATCCTTTACGGTGGAGCGTTTTTGCCACTTTTTTTATTTACCGTCTCTAAAAAAAAAAAAAAAAAAAAAAAACAAGTTAACTGCTGGAGTACCTCTGATAGACCATGTTGGAATGTATGTCTGTGTTTCACCCCTTGCCTCTCATTGGTAAAATCAGAAAGTAGAATGTATATGGCTTAGTGTTCTGTCACGGGAGACAAGGCTTTTACACCTTTTATACCGGGATCATAACACTGAGCAAAACAAGATGGTAAAACAAATGATTACGTATTCACTTATAATGGGCTACACACAGTAAAACCCAACATACATCAGAACGACACACTTACTGGGGGTCTGGGGCAAAGAACTAGCCTTTCCTGGTTGAAATAAGCAAAGAGGATGACAAGTTGTATTTTTTTTTTTAAATTACAACTTGTCATCTTCTCGTTCCTTATTAACCCCTATTTTTGGCAATCCGGATTTTCTTCCAGGATGTACCCCTAAAGACTTCATACAAATTAAAGAAGCCAACATCAAATCAGTGATAGATTTGGTTGAGAAAGGGGTGATCTTGTCATTTCAAAAAATGCAACAGAAATACCACCCCCATTACTTTCCATTATTTAGTTTTCAGATCAGACACTTCTTAGTAGAAATTTCTCAAAAAAACACAATTCCCAGAATTAACAAAATTTTAAAAACTGTGTAGAAAAGGAGTATTCCAGAGAGGTCTGATCTCGGAAATTTATACGGGAATAGCGCTGTCAACGGGAGCCGTCAACCATAGTTACATGATATAATGGCCTGAAGACCTCAATATGGAAATAGATAAAGATGTCTGGGAATCGGCAGCCAAAACATCAATTTGCACTATGATAAAAGAAAATATATATAACATTTTATTTCAATGGTACTTAACCCCGAGTTGGCTGAGCCAGATCTCCCCAGGTATGTTCTGACCTTTGTTGGAGGGGGTGCGGCCTGAGAGGGGATCTGGTCCATATTTGGTGGTCTTGTCCTCAAATACAAACATTCTGGAATATGATCAGAGTGATGATCCAGGACCACACTGGAGTATTGGTACAGATGAACCCGCTGTCATTGTTGTTGGCCAAGCCTATAGAGGAACTACCGAATTCACAGAGGAAAATGGCATCATTCATCCTCACTGCAGCCCGATGCTCAATAGCAGTGAAGTGGAAAAAAATGAAAGCACCTTCAAAATAAATGGTAATCTATAGAATTAATGAGATCAGACTCATGGAACATCTCTCAGCCATCCTCAACCAAAAGATAGACCAGTTTAACAAGATCTGGGAGACATGGCCCAAAATCTGGGAGACATAAGTACATAAAAATTAAAATTAAATAAAAGGGAAAAAAAAGGAGACACCTTTCGACGGACCAGGATGCAGGCGGGAGGACGGGATGAGTCCCCACTCCCCTACTATTTTTTTTTTCTCCCCTCTCTCTTCTTCCCCTCTCCTCTGTCCTTTCTTTCTTCCTTTCTTTTTATAATATCATCCATGTTTAATTTAATCGAGGAAAAATACGCAAATCACAAGAACAAATTGAATAGGAGAAAATGGCACAAATAAGTTCTAACCTTTTTTTCGTTTGAAAAATATTTTGATCTAATATCACTGTATGTTTCCAGGTGTTTGAAAAAGAAAAATGTTAAAAGTGGCATTTACTGTGCTGTAGTATAGATCATTTCATATAACTCCTTTGTTGTTTTCACCAAAATAATAAAAACATTTAAAAAAAAAAAAAAAGTACTTGTTTGACCGAACCATGTGCCAAACAGCATTGCAAGACGTGATTTGGTTCTGCTGTGCAATTCCGTGTAATAACATCAATGGTCTCATAAACTCCACTGGAAAAAAAAAAAAAAAAAACATTTAAATAAAAAGAAATAAGCAAAGAAACAAAGTTTTTAGTTCACCGGGACTTGGCCCAAAATGTCCTGGAACTCAAATCGGCATGAAGTTCCTGACGCCACCGCTCTCTTTCTTCTGGAGGTGCTGAAATCCCTTGACCGGAAGTTAGTCACAAACGTCCTGGAACTGAATTCGGCTTGCAATCCTAGCCGCGACCGCTAAGTTCAATTCTCAGAACTTCGCCCCAAAAAGTGTGACGTAGAACATTTCCTGCCTTGAAATTTCTTAAGCTGGTTTGCTGCTATTTCTCCAAGAGCATATTTTGGTCATTTCAAATTTGCCGCTGCTGTTCTGGCACTTAGAATCTGATCTCCGGATTGGCTGATGGTTTCTTATAGTATTTCAGAGTTCATTCATGAAATACTACAGCCAATCAGGCTGATGCCAGTCTTCTGAATCCGTATTCTTGTAATCCAAGGGGACCATATCGGCCGGAAGAGAATGGAGATAAAAACAAGTCTTCTGAAGCCGGGCAAGCGGATACTCTGCATCAGCCAAGGGCATGCGCCAACCTGGCACCTCAGCCACCTGTTATGCAGAAGCCAACCGCTGGTTTAGGCTTCTCACAGTCTGGGAAGGCAAATGGTAGACCGAGGACTGGCCATTCATCCCAGGATGTGGGCGCTCAGCCTAAACCTCCTACCCAAATGCTCTTCACACCTCTGGCATCCTCCGTGGCTTTCATGTCCGATGTCTCGGTAGACACAGTGGCACCAAGCTGGTAACCCAGTGACTCACCCAGAACATCGGTCTGGAAAGATCCGGCTCATAAAACTGTGTACAAGCATATATGTACTTCAAACACACTGTTTAATAAAACCATACATTTATATACTTTTCCTAAGTCTTATGGTTATGGGGAATAGAATAAGAAGTTGCACTTTATTCCTACTAGCCATATTCCCCACACACTATACTGGACTTTGACTATAAAAACCCTCCCAACCTTATGTATGGTTGGAGCACCCCCAGAACCCACATACAGGTTCTGGGTGACCTAGGCATTAACTGGGCATCCCCTCTTTAACTAGGGACCCCTTTACCGTTCCAGGCACACCACACATCCCTATGCCCCATTTTACTTTCTGGTCTGTGCTGAAGCTGAGAATCCTAGCGGTGAGTCGTGCAAGCGTTTTCAAGAGGAGATTTTGCTGGAGCAATGTGTCTCAATGTATCCGAGAATCCGACCTGATTCCCGGGTACATTTTTTCGGGTCTACCGCAACTCTGGAAGCCCACTACCTAGACACATTCTGACAAGACCTTCTCCGTAACCCCTAACCCCCCCCCCCCCCTGAAACTCATAGCCCAGCAATCTCTGCTTGCTGGCACTCCTGGAAATGTAAAAACACATTCTTTGTCGCATAATTTCATACAATACATTTACAATCACTGGGCTCAAGAGCTGACACTCCCAAACCCCAATACATGGATCATGTGTAACCAAGCGGGCTTAACCCTTTATTAGTGAGCCTGGTTACCCCCTCACCGTCACATGTTCCACTGTGGACTCCTGAACGTGCTCCTCTGTCTACTTTGGAGAGGAGCACACACCAAAAAAGCTGGTATCAGGCTGGTCTCTCTATCTTGTAAAGAATGCTATGTTCTGTAAACATATTCCCCCAAATTACACATTGTGAAAGGGGAGTATATGTCCTGCTTTTTAAGTCCACAAATCAAATTCCACTTTAAAACCTGTTCGTACTGCTTTTGTAACTTTTCACTGTTTCCTAATTGACCCTGGAGCCTAGCCACATCATGGGGTTAATTCTCCATAATAATGAGCTTCCCTTTGCTCTCTGTGTACAGGTGAGCATCGCCTGCCCTGAGAGGATGGAGCCAATTACAAAGATTTCTCACATTCCTCCAAGTCGGTGGGCGTTAGTCTGCAGCCTCTGCAAGCTGAAGACGGGGGCCTCTATACAGGTACGTATATCGTGCTACCGGCATGTATTCTGCACATCATATTTATTGGGCAGGTAAGAACCTCCCCCTGTTTACAGTCATTTGTCTTGATGCTTTCTGCTTCACCGCCCTCTGCTTCTACTCCTATGAAGTTAGTAGAGACATCCTGCTGATTATTTCTTCCCAACATAGCCGCCATGGCTGGGTGGCATTGTTAACTTTATTCTGATTGATATATATCTGCCAGTGTAGACCAAGCATCTCAAGTGAATAGGCCATATGGTGTCCTCTGGCGTAGCACGGCTTATTAAGTATTGGCCAAGGTATTATACCATAACACTGAGATTTATACTTAGTGTATGTGGGTGTACCTGTCAATGATTTTCCTTCTATGTATAGTGGAGTCTCACCCCTAATCTCAGCGTGAGCACCTTCTATGGGTGATAAAACATGTAAAGAAATGTGCCCTTTACCTAGAAATTGGTTTACTCTTCTGACACCAAAGAGGCTAACTTGTACTCTCTCTCAATTTGTCCTCTGCTCTGTCTCCTCATGGTTTTGGCCTGGTGTGTTGGCTTCTTCTCCCTGTTCAGTGCTCTGTGAAAAGCTGCATCACAGCCTTCCACGTCACCTGCGCCTTTGAGCACAGCCTGGAGATGAAGACCATACTAGATGAGGGGGACGAGGTCAAGTTCAAGTCCTACTGCTTGAAGCACAGCAAGAACAAGCACGGCCCCACGCCACAGCCAGAGGAGCCTCACAAAAGCCATGTCGACACCAGACCAACGGAAAGTGAGAAAACCAGCCTACGAGCCCAGAAGCTGAAGGAACTGGAGGAGGACTTCTACACCTTGGTGAAGGTGGAGGATGTGGCGGCAGAACTGGGCCTGCCCAAGATCACTGTGGACTTAATTTACTCCTTCTGGAAGCTGAAGCGGAAAAGCAATTTCAACAAACCGCTGCTGCCCCCTAAAGAGGATGAGCAGAACGGTCTGGTGCAGCCCAAGGAGGACAGCATTCACACCCGAATGAGGATGTTCATGCACCTTAGGCAAGACTTAGAGAGGGTAAGTGCCTGTGCAGGAGTCAAGGTGTCGCTGGACACAGAATAACCTAGAGCATCTTGTCAAAAACATGTAGTATCTGATCGGAAGCGCTAAACTCAAACCAGATAATATGAAATGCAGTCTCGGGGTCTCTCAGAGTGCTCTTTTATCATAGTATTGTGTTTTTAATACATATTAATAGGCCGTTCTTGTTTCTTTAAGAAGGGGTTTTGTGGGGGTGTTTTTTTCTTTTCAAAACTATATTCCAGAAGAGGGTACTTGGGACAAAAAAACTTGACTAAAACCAGAGAGCCTTCAGGGGTAAAATAAAAAGCCACACATCTCTAAATCTTTATTGTAAAATGTGTACTCTTTACATTGCCAAGATTTTAGTTAACCTTACTCAGGTCAGTTTTTGTTTTCATATTGTTTGTCTCCTGAAAGGACATTGTTGTGGGGCTGGAGCCCCTGCTATCATGTTTTATTCAATTGTACGTGGTAAACAATTGGTTTATCTACCCTCAGACTGCAGGACAAGGACTTTTTTTAAAACATAGTTAGTTTTGCTTTTGGGATTGAAGAAGACGACATTGCCGCCTATAAGATTTTGTTCAGCAGAAGTGTTTTATTTTGCTTCCAATACTTTTGTTTTGCTACCCATTTCATTTTAGCTTATGTTCTATCGCCTTCATTTTTAGTTTAGAATTCATTTTATATACGCATGAAAGGGGAAAGTTGTACGTTTATATAGATGCCTCAGATGATACACTGCTTAAATAGCTTTTGGCGTGAAAACTTAACACGTCGTGTCTGTAATGTTCACCAGTGTAGAACCTTTAACATACACAAGGAGGTAAATATAGATGGCTATGCTCGAAGATACCTGAAGTTAAAGTACATCTATCTATGTTTTCATACTGAGGCCATATGCTGAGGCCACTGTATATTGAAGGACAAACCTTTCTGTGTCCAAATCATCAGGAATCATTTAAAAAATATAAGGTGGACCCATAAAGACACCAGAAATAAAAAAAACTAGCACAACAGATTAATTGTATGTTTTTATAATTGCCGTACATCTTTGTACTCTTTTCGAAGGCCTGTCCTTCAACATGGGTAGTATAGTGTTCACTTAGGTGACTATTACAGGGGAAGGAAGCAGAGCCATGAAGCCTGTAAATAGGAAAGCATAATTGCCAATTCTTTTCATTTGGTAACGACACGACGCCACCGGTGGAAATGTATGTCTCTGGTGGTTTCAGAAGTGCTTACCTTACACAATCTATTTTTACATACTTTGCGGTACACTATACAACAATGTGTGTTTCTATTTGGGTGTAACTACAATGTGCTCACACAAGACTGGGAAGTTGGAGTTTTGCAATAGATTCTGCATTCAATCTGCCCATCATATGATATGATGCACTTCCTTCCCCCGTTCTCAACCAAGAAATTAAAGTGACAATCCAAGCGGGGACGGTTTATTTTTCCATTGTGTGTGTTTTTTTGGGTTTGAAGCAGGGGGTCTCCGGAACGGACCTCCATTAATTTCAGCTCCGGCGACCCACTGCTGCCGGAGATACTCGCCTCTGTAGGGGGCGCCAGTAGCCTCTCCGGCTTGCTAGCAGGTTTCATGGAATAACCGCGTTTCAAAGCTCCAGCGTCCTGCGGGCCAATAGGAAGCTGTGACGTCATCCGGTGCAGCTTCTTATGGACCCACATTACACGGGAGCTTTAAACTTTGCCAAGATACCGCCACACCCTACGGAGGTGCAGTGGCGAGAAAAAAATTGTGAGCCCCTTAGGATTTTCACATATTTCTAACCTAAACTGTTATTAGATCTTAATCTAAGTCCTAATAATAGATAAAGATAACCTGATCAAACACATGACACAAAAACATGATACTTTTTCAACATTTATTTATCCACAAATGATTTAACGTTCAGTATCCATGTGTGAAAAATTATGTAAACCTTTAGATTCAGTAGCTGGTGGCGCCCCTTTGAGCAGTAATGACTTCAACTAAGCGTTTCCTGTAACTGCTGGTCAGTCTCTCACATCGGTTTTGAGGAATGTTGGCCCATTCCTCCTTACAGAACTGCTTCAACTCTGTGACATTTGAGGGCTTCCTTGCATGGACAGCTCACTTCCGGTCCTGCCACAACATTTCAATGGGGTTTAGGTCCAGACTTTGACTAGGCCATTCTAAAAAGTGGAAATTCTTTGTAGATCAGGAAAAAAAAAATGGACTGATAATATCCCAGGACTGTGCGACAGGGTACTAAACAAAGGGTATATTGTGTGTGTGTGTGTGGGTGTGTTGGTGTGTGGTGTGTGTGTTGTGTGTGTGTGTGTGGTGTGTGTGTTGTGGATTGGTCATGCTCAGTGTGTGTGTAGTGTGTTTGTGTGTGTGTGTGTTTTGTGCTGATCTGGATCTACTATAGATAGCACTCTAAGTGGGAAAAGAAAAAGGGCAAAAAAATTATCTTTCCAGTTGTGGTGCTTGCAGTGCAGCCGGGATCACCATCCACCAGCAAATATAAACGACAGAAATCCAAAAGATCCGCAGCACTCACCAAATGTACGTCAATAGCAAAAATGTTTAATAGAACAAATCAAGCGTCAGGGGGAATAACAGAAAAATGGAGCGACGTTTCGGACCTCACGGTAGGGGCTTGAGAAAGGACTGTGATGTCCGAAACGTCGCTCCATTTTTCTGTTATTACCCCTTATGCTTGATTTGTTCTATTAAACATTTTTGCTATTGACGTACATTTGGTGAGTGCTGCGGATCTTTAATATATATATATATATATATATATATCTCCCATGCATAGAGCCAGGCATAACCAATTTAGTAGATGCCACACCAGGGGCTATTATACTCCAAGTGGGATTTATGGTTATTGGGGGAAGAGATAGCCTATGAAGCCACTCTAGCCTGTTCACTATCACACTTATGGGAGGTACTACTTAGAGTGTGAGACATGTTGATAGTAGATCACAGTAAAACATGGAACATAACGCCACAATTGGATAGTACTCACTGGATAGTTGATCTTCTGGGCACCAGGACGTGCATCCAGCAGTAGAAATGATAGTAATGTAGTCCAAAGGTGGAAAAACGGTGCACAGCGTGGGAAGAAAAAAATGGACTAAAGCACATCAAGGCTCTATAGCGTCTACTCTATACCCATTCACCTTGATGTTCCCCATGTATTCCCCCAATAAATAGTTTTTTAACTTTATACCTTGATGTGCTGTGCTCCATTTTTTCCTTCCCACGCTGTGCACCGTTTTTCCACCTTTGGACTACATTACTTTTGTAGATCTGTATGTATGTTTAGGATTATTGTCTTGCTGCATGACCCACTTTTGCTTTAGTTTCAGCTCACGGACGAATGGCCTGACATTCTCCTAGAATCTTTTGATACAATGCAGAATTCATGGTTGTGTCAATGATGGCAAGCCGTCAATGTCCTGAAGCAGCAAAGCAGCCCCAAACCATCACACTCCCTCCACCATGCTTGACGGTTGGGATGAGGTTCTTCTGTTCGAACGCAGTGTTTGGTTTTTGCCAAACACAACGTTTCTCATTGAGGCCAAAAAGTTCTACCTTTGACTCATCTGTCCAGAGAACATTGTTGTAGAAGTCTTGTGGATCATCTGTATGTGCTCTTTGGCGAACTTCAGATGGGCAGCAATGTTCTTTTTAGAGAGCAGTGGTTTCCTCCTGGCTATCCTTCCATGAACACCATTCTAGTTTAGTCTTTTTCTGATAATTTCCATGATCACTCACATTAGCAAAGGCGAGAGTGGCCTGCAGATCCTTGGATGTTACTCTGGGGTTCTTGGTGACTTCCTGGATGATTTGCCGGTTTGTTCTTGGAGAGATTTTGGTAGGGTGACCGCTCTAGGGTAGATTGATTGTGATCTTGAACTTTCTCCATTTGTAGACTATCTGACTGAATTGATGGAGCTCCAAATCCGTAGAAATAGTTTTTTTAACCCTTTCTAGACTGATAAGCATCAGATTGCTTTTCTGAGGTCCTCAGAGATTTCTTTTGATTGTGACATGACGTGTTTCTACACACCTGTATGCTGAAGACCAAACTCACAACGTTTCTGATCTTTTTATATAGGGTGGGGCCTCCCAAATTCACCCCTGAAGATCTTCCTAATTATTTAAACACCTGATTCTAATTATCCCCTTTAATTTAGCTGATAAAACCAGTTTTTCATTTGCTTTTTCTCACTGACTCTTAATTACTCATTGGTTGTCTAATTCATACATTATATTGTTTCAGAAGACATGGAATTGGTTAATATAAACCCTATTTTGGAAAAGACTGGTTTTGATTCAAGAAGGTTATCATGGAAAAACTATGGAATTTCTGTAATTATCATTGGGGTTAACAAACTTTTTCTTGTCACTGTATGTATCTCGGGAGTCCCTGGTGCTGAAATTAATGGGGTTCGGTTCCGGAGACGCCCTGCTTCAAACCTATGCACAAAAAAAACAACCCCCGCTTGGATTGCTCCCTTAAGACTTGTAGTGGAAGTAAAAAATCTCTGTGACTGTTTCAGACGAGCTGACAAGCGTGCAGTAGAGAGGGTCACTAGAATTATATTAAGGCATCCCATAAGTCACTAGTTCTAAAACCTTTCCTCGGGACCCAGAACCAGACCAGGATTTGGGATCAACCAATGTCCTTATTCATATGAAAACTGGGAGTACTCAACTGCAAATGCATTGGTGATTCCTTAAATCTGGTGTTACCGGTGGTCCGTGAGGAGAGGTTTTGAGAACCCCTTAATTTATTTATTTATACACAGATAATACTTATTTGGTTTTTGAAACAGGATTCCTTTAATACTTTTATCACTTGGGGAAAAAAGTTGGTTGAATTATATAAACTGTCAGTGTTGCTTTAAAATGTACGTTTTGTATAAGTCACATTAAATGGTGAAAATTATCTGTCTTCCCCTTTTGCATTCTTTGAAGTAACAGAGACTACAGGTTCATATAATTGAATTGAGTATTTGAAACCTGTTGATGTTACATGAAACTCTCTGCTCTTGTTTTTTTGTGTGTCCCAGGTAAGGAATCTGTGCTACATGGTGAACAGGCGAGAGAAACTGAAACTGTCCCATAGCAAAGTCCATGAGCAGATCTTCAACTTGCAAGTTCAGCTGGTCAATCAGGAGATGGCAGCAGGTAATACATATATTTACACGAGGTCAACAGGTTAATGTGTAGCATGAGAGATATGGGGCACTTTTAAATAGTGAGGAACTGCCAAGGGTACACAGTACTTACACAGGCTGCAGCAAAACCTTTATATGCAAATTATACCTGCACTTGCTTGTAACTGAAATAAAGAAAGTATTTTATTATCAACATATCAGTCTCACAACATAGACATATTGACAGTTGTCATGTATAGTGTCTTAGATCACGGGGGCGCAAGAATTTCTATGGGGGGCGCAGTGGTTATTGAGGTCCCGCACCCTTCCCCAAGGCATTTCAATTTAATGCCGGGGGAGGCGTGAGGCGTCTGTAACTCCCTTAGGCTGGGCTTATAGTGACGGTGACAGCGACACGACGTTGCGTCAAAACAAATGCATTGCCGCCGTCGTGTGCGCTTATAGTAAGCGCAGAGCGATGGCTTAGTCGTGATCGCTGGAAGTCATCTCAATTTGATTTTCCCAGCGACCGCAGCCTGATATCACCGGCACTATAAGCGTAGCCTTACCTGCTCTGCCGGCTCTTCTGTGACGCGTCAATTGATCCTGTGGGGTCACATGACGTCACATGGCCCGCGTGGTCACGTGACGCCGGGTTCTTGGAGAGAGGGGGGTCGCCAATGCTGTGGCTGCCAGGCAGGGGGGCGCAGCTCAGGAAGTTTGCGCACCCCTGTCTTAGATGCCTATATAATGTATGGGACCCCTCTAAATTAGCCTTGCATGTTTGTATGCTTCATCTGCAAAGATAAGACACGTTAACATACACACCAATGTGGACACCTATACACTAACAACCACAACTTTATTAATGACCTTGAGGTTGGCATAGGGAGCAAAATCCCTTAACGTGGGAGGAAAGGAGATTTCACCAGCAACAAAGGAAAGGGTTCTTTACAGTAAGGTCAGTTAAAATATGGAATTCATTACCCATGGAGACTGATGGCAGATACAATAGATTTGTTCAAAAAAAGGTTGGACATCTTTTTAGAAAGGAAAGGTATACAGGGATATACCAAATAAGTAAACACGGGAAGGATGTTGATCCAAGGAGAAATCTGATTGCCATTATTTAGAGTCAGGAAGGAATTTATTTTTCCCCTTATGAGATATCATTAAATGATATGTCACTGGGGAGTTTTGTTTGCCTTCCTCCGGATCAATATACTGCAAGTACAAATATAGGATAAAGTATCTGCCGTCTAAATTTAGCTTAGGTTGAACTTTATGGACATATGTCTTTTTTCCAACCTCATCTGCAATATAAACACACACATGCCTACACACACACACATACATACCCACACACACACACATACATAAACACACACACACACACACATACATACCTACACACACACACATACCTACATATATACATAGATGTCAGTCAACAATCTGCTCTCTGAGTACACGCCCAACAATGCTTTTGCGTAGTACTACACAAGACATTTGTAACGCTTGAGCTCACCACGAACAAGGCGGGACCCCGGTACTGAGGTGGGAAAGTACAAGACTGCGCACCCACAGCAGTGCAGGCGCGCCTGGAGAGTGGATAGTCAGCGTAGCCGGGTCTGGGTTGGAGAAATCGGGTTAGTTGAGATACTTGCCGGAGTCATGGGGTGGAGCCAGTGGCATGGTCAGTGTCCATTGTGCTGTGGTCTGGGGTTGGAGCCGGGAGAGTGGTCGTATATCCGAAAGCCGTGGTCAGGGATGGAGAGGTGCGGGTAGTCAGAGGCAAGCCGGGGTCTTTATCCAGAGAGGGTCCAATTGTCAAGGCGGGGTCGTTATCAAGAGAGGGTCCTAAAGTCAAGCCAGGTCGGTGCACAAGAAAGCAGCAGAGAAAAACACAGGAACAAGGCGCAAGGCACAGCAAACGCAGGAACACAAGGCTACACCGGCTATGCTCAGCAAGGTGAAAGTCTTTTAAAGTCAACAGGAACCAATAGCAAGGGAGGCGGTGCGGCCTCTGCGGAGGCTAGGATAGACTGCAAGAGACAAGTGGGCAATTAGGAATACTTGCCACGCAACTGGGGAGCGGTGCGCGGCGTCACTTGAGAGCGCCGCGCGTGACAGACGCGCAACGCCACCGGGGGGCGGAGACAAGCTCCGTGGCACGAAGTGAAGAGCTGGGGGTGCACGCGCGCTCTGTAACCAGAGCGGGGAGGCACACTGCAGCAGGTAAGGAGGGAACACGCCGCAGGGGACGTGTTCCCTGATTTCTTACAACATTGGGGGGCGTGATCGTGGAAAGCAGACAAGTGACTGACCACTTTGAAACTGAGGGGGGTGCAAGTGCGCGCTCTGTCCCCTGAGGTATATTTTCACTCCATGGGGAAAAATCTAGCACAGTCTCTGCATCTATGTCTATGTTTTGAGACTAAAACTTTGCTTTTAAAATATTTCCGTTATTTAAGTTGCATATGGAGGTTATTGTATAGGACATAGTTAGCAGACATGACATGCAACCAGTCTCATCAGTTCAAGTATTTGCAATATACGAGTATTATACCATTCTTTTGCATTTATTCTGTAGATAGGTTTTGTAAAGTTATCTGTCAGCCCTTTTTCAGTGTGATACTTAAATTAGGATGTTGATGCGGGATTACAAAAAGTCTAACCTAATGTGTCTCCCTGGCTGTGCTCAACCTGTCATTTCTAAACTTAGCTTTACAGCCCTTGTAGTCACCAGCATCACTGACTAGTGGTAAACCAACTTCAACTCAAGTAGGGCGCAGAATGATGTCACTGACCATTATGTATTTCTTCATCTGAATTACAGTGCTTCTTCTAATTATGTGCCCTATATTGTTCCATGTGCACTCCAATTATTGACCAATGCTAATCTGGCCATTTCTTCCATCACTACATTCCTAGAATGAGCTGCCAGTGAACCCTGCACTGCACAATGTACATGCACAGTGAGGTTCTGCTGCCCCATACAACCTAGACTCTGTGTACATTGATTTATTTAGGGTCACACTCTGCCACTTTTTACGACGACAGTCGGTTCATGAGCTATGTGTTTAGATTTTATAACTGTGTTTCTGCTTCTATGGGTTGATTGATTGTTACTGTGCTCTGTGCTAAAAGTATAATGATAATCCATCCTCTGTAAGGCAAGGCCAGGTGGTCAAATGGGACTGCAGTAGTGAATGTGAATTGGCACCCACACAGAGAATGCTCTGTGACACTGCAGGTTTGGCTAGAATATGAGGTATAATGAAAATCAGTTGAAATTCTAAACACGAGTGCTGCTGCTGAGTATTTTGATCAGGGAAATACTGTATGTGGTTAAAACTCTATATTTATCATCCTCTCCGCCATGCATTTTTGTCTAGTACAAATTTTCTCCTATACTCCAATTTATTTGGAGTTAAACGTTGGTCGTTTTTACTTATTTTGTCCTACCAGATGTTCTTTTGAAAGTAGACTGTCATTTTGATTAAAAGATGAAGGTTATTAACAATTCTTATCAGCAGGTTAAAAGGCAAGAGGGGAAAAAAAGGATATTTTCCCTATTGTCCTTCCATGACTGTGCATGACCTTGGGGGTTTGAGCCACTTCAAGCTGGAGGTAGGACACAGGTCAGCTGATAAAGGTGCTGCTTGTCTAATACTACTACCTCAGTTGTCTGTGTCCTAGCAGCCAAGAGTGGGACCTATCTATTTTACAGATTTTGTTTTTGAATGTTATTAGGCTGCTATTGCGCTACCCGCAGGGTACTCATTGATGGGCCGCTTTGGGACGACTTGTCCCCTACTCAGACATTGGTACTCCCCTAAAGGCTGTCCTGGTGCCTGCGGGAGTATGGTATACACACCGGTTTTCTGAAGCATAGCGGGGATGCAGCGCTCCCAAGAACCAGGAGGCATCAGGATACGGGGGGGGGGGGGGGGGAAACGGCGTATTAGCAGGATTCCCACATGTCCACGTAGATTCTATTGAAATGACCCCGCCTGGTGAGGTGATCCCCCATTGGCGATGTGTACGCAAGCTGATGGTAATCCACAAACACAGGAAATAGCCCCGGACACTCAATGGGTGACAGAAATGCCAATCTATGGTGCGTGGTTCTGTTTGGAGGCACTCCCTGGGAAGGAACCTTTATATACAATCGACTTACCATGTAGTGCTTTCGGTTGTGTGCATGATAGATCGGGATCTCTTGTGGCGTTCATGTCTTTTTGTTTTTCCTGCCTCCCGCTCTGTAATTAAGGCTAAAACGTTAACTGAAAATTCATCCACAAGACCCAAAGTATTTTCTGCAACACCTAAGCATATTCATTGCCTGAACTGCGATGATAAATGGCCTCCTGGCTCCTCTGTTGAGCTATGTTGAATGTGCATTCAGAAAGTTGCTGTGGGAGATGCACCCTCTCTCATGGCTGGGTTTTTTTGGTTGTGTTTTTTTTAACGTGGTTGAGTCCTTGCTGGTAGGATCAGGTTATGTCTGCCAGGAATGAAACTTTCAAACTGTCTGCAAAAAGGCCCAGACAAGATAAGTCAAGATTAGACTCTGACTTTCCTGGCAGGAGCTCTGATGAAGATGGCACTTAGGCATCTGAGAGTTTTTATCGGTCATCCTCAAACAATGGAGGAATAGTAAAGTTTTAATAGTGAAGGAATTAACAAATGAATTAAGGATACTTTTTCTACTCTCCATATACAGTAGAAGAGGATAAAGAAGAACTTAACACATTAGAATTACTTATTCTGGGGCATAAAGAACAGATCACGGTCCATGAATTAATTAGTGAATTCATTAACAATGAATGGAAGAATCCTGATAGGAAAAAAACAGTATTCTTGAGGTTTGAGACGATGTATCCATTTAAAGCTGAAGATGTGGATGTGTGGGAATCGCTGCCTATAGTGTATGCGACTGTAGCCAAACTGACCCTACCCCACTGGGAGATGCCCCATCTTCTAGGGATCCGATAGATTAGAGAGTTGAAAGCCTCCTCAAGAAATCATTTAAACTGCATAACAGACCAAAGTTTGCAACAGCTTGTTTAACGTCTACCATAAAGATTGTTTTTTTAAAGACATCACGAAGCAATTGAATCAGGTACTTGCAGACAGAAAATAGTAAATGATTGTGATATTCTCAGAAGCATTACATAGTCTTGGCACAGAGTGTTCTCCGGGTCATCAGCACTACTAGTAGCAGCTAGACAGGCCCCATGGCTAAAGGGCTAAACATTTTCCATAGAGTCTAGACAGCAGCAGGAGCAAGATTATCTTCGTCCCAAGAAAACTAACTACTCGGACAGCTGATTTTTTCCCTTCAAGGAGAAAAGACCCAAACGATATACGATCAATCGGTACTTAAAAGTCTCAGAAGGATATGCCATAGAATTTCAACAACAGTCAAGAAGGAGGAGGTTTCTACCGTCCAGAAAGCCAAATAATGTAGAACCATTGTCAGCTGTTCAAGACTGCATCCAGAAATTCCTGCAGGGCAAAGTGATCGTAGAAATACCCCAAAATCATCAGATATGGGGATTCTACTCCAAGCTCTTTATGGTTTGAAAGAAGGAACGTTTTATCCGTCATTTCATCTGAAGGACCCCAATGGCTATATTCAAACAACTCCCTTCAAAAAGGAATAAATCAAATCAGTCATCGGTGTCCTAGAAGAGGGAGATTTTCTAGCAGAAATACATTTTAAAGACTCAGATCTTCTTGTACCCATTCATCTGTCATATCAGAAGTACCTATGTTTCTTTATCCTCAGGCATCACTATCAATGTTAGCTACTTCCTTTTGGTTTATCAACAGCCCTTGTGTGTTTTCACCAAGATTTTTTCTGTTTTGATAGCCCATCTAAGACCAAAAACAATTGTTGTAGTTCCCTGTTTGGATGACTGGTTGGTCAAAGCAGGTTCAAAGAAAGAAGTGTTGCAACACACAAACCAAACAATCAAAATCTCACAAGAACATGGCTGGATCCTGAATTTCAAGTAAACCAACTTGGTCCCACAACAGACTAAGATTTCTCGGGTTTGATTTTCGACACTCCCCACACGTATTCCTACTTTCAGAAAAGATAGACAAGATAATACAATTCTTAAACCAGATACATCAGTTATCAACGGTGACTGCAAGGCAATGTACATCTCTACTAGGTTTAATGGTTTCAACTATATAGGTGGTACCATGGGTTCTTTCCATTAGCGACAATTTCAGAACGATTTCGGAGTGTGGAACAAGGGTCTTTGGAATCCCAAACAAGTCAAGAACCTTACTCATATGGTGAACACTTCTAAAACAAAACCTCTAAAAAGGAAGGTCACTTCTTCACATACAGTCGAATGTAATTACGACAAATGCCAGTTTTATGAGTTTGGGGGGAGAAGTGAAATAACTCCAGATACATGGAATCACAAGTAGTCGGCCACGCTATCAAAAAATAATTAGAATTTAGAGTAGTTTTCAAAGCAGTTAACCCATTTTTCACATCAAATTTCAGGAACATAATTAAGAATTCAATTCTATAAGTCTACACCAGTAAAATATCAATCATCAAGGAGGCACCGAATCTACAATCCACAAAAGAAATCTCCAAGTGTTGAAAATGGGCACAGCAAAAAAATATTCCAGCAATTTCAGTAATATATATTTTCAGGGAGAGGGGGGGAGACTGTTACAGCAGATTACATTTTGAGCAAATACAAAATTGGGGTCAACCACCAGTGTGGCTTAGAGTTTCCACCACAAGATACAGCTCTTCTGCTTCAGAAACCGAGATCCAAAAACAGCATTTGTGGACGTCCTAGCAATACTTCTCACTGATATGCATTTTTCCACCTTTTCCACAGATTCAAAGGGTAATCAAAAGAACGAGACGGGAGAGGGTTAAAGGGTACACCCAAAAGAATTCCTATTTGCACTCCCCTATACTAATAAATGGCTAGGAAGAATTCAATCCCTGGGTAGAACCCATACACCATTTCGTGAAATACAGTTAAAATACGTTTTAATTAACAATTATGCAAAGACTAATACAAATATTTAAAAGAAACAGAGAGTGGGTACAGGGAGTAGAGTGAGCTATTAGATCCTGTATTGGTTGCTGTAAGAGCACAGCTAACAAATATACCAATCGCTATTCATGTGTCATAACAGTCCTATGTATAAACCCTCTCACCAGGCACTAAATCTCTCGTGCTAGGTGAGGTGTGTAAATGTATCAGTCATAAACAGGACTTGTAACACACCCAACCTATGTACAGTATATAAAAGGCTATCATGTGATGTCCCTCCCTAAGGGAGTTTACGCTGCAATACATAAGTTGTCAAAGCATATATCTGCATATATCTGCCAGAATCCGTGGGTACACAAAGGCACACCATTACTGCATCCTTTTTGAGGGGGTATACTGTAGATCTTTGCTTAAAGTATCAAATGCTGTATCAAGCTCCCCCCAAGTAGGGTCCCGACACTTGCCTCTAATAAAGATACAATCTATCATTAGTGCACAAAGTATAGTGTCAGCAAGGTGAATCTACAATGCAAAACTCTCATACAATGCTGCAGCCCTAATTCGGCAGTATACGACCTGGTATTCGTGGCATATGCTGCTCACGCATAACTCCATGCCCTGCGCTCTCTGATGACGTCACGAAAAAGACGTCATAAAATCACCGACGATCGTTTCCCGCCCCCCGGCGCTTTGTCAAGGTAAGGAGGAGTGAAAAGAAAGCCACTTCGCTGGTGCTTTATGTAAATCGACCGGAGGAGTGGCTTTGCGAGCGGGCCAATCAACACCACGGGAGGTGAATCGCGCAGATGAATCCTGGCTACAGTTTAGGCCGAAGTTAACACTTTGTGTGCCAGTGATGATCTACATATAAGGTGAGTGTATCACATGCGTCCCTCTTGCTGTTTGCAATATAAGGGGCAATAATGAGTATCATATTGACCTCATATAGTAACGAAAGCATTATGCCATGGATATTAATAAAGATCCTGCGGGGTACAGATAGAGGTTACCCCCTACTAGTAGTGGTGCATAGGGTAAATGTCTGGGTATCCATACATTATATGGAATACCCTCTCATTATTCTGATAGAATGGGCTCACTGTCAGCCAGTAGGTATGTGGAGGTGTAGAAATGTGTGAACATTAAATGACCGCCTCTAGGAGTCAAAACGGTCATGTGGAGTATAAGACCCCAACTGTATACCCGGATCCCCTGATAGCACTATTAATCAAAATACTCCTAATTAAGAGGTCTACTGGTCTCACTGAGTGGATCGCGAGAGAAGGGGAAAGGAGTGTGTATCGCCTAGCAGTAAAACAGAGATGGTTAGGTGGGGGGAGTCACAAAAAGGGGAGTAGATATACCCCTCATTAAGTCCTTTTGGGTAAAGAGTCTGAAGCGTGAAGATCCATCTGCACTCACGCTGCATCAGACGCTTATCCCAGTCCCCTTTACGTGGCCCCCATGGTAGATGTTCAATTCCACAGAATGTGAGATACTGGGGATCACCATTATGTTCAGCATGGATGTGGCGTGCGACTGGGGTATCTAAGGTGTTCCTAATGGATCAAAGATGTTCAAGGACCCTCACCTTCAATGCTCGATGTGTCTTACCCACATATCGCATGCCACATCTACAGGTGATAAGATATATCACCCCTACTGTGAGACAATTAATAAAGTCCTTGATGGTAAACATAGTAGTATCCAATTGGTCTGGGAAACTCTTAGTAGCCTTCATGAAAGGGCACGCGACCACATGGATAAGAACCCGTCGGTCGCCTATCGCCTAACCATGTTCTCTGTTTCTGTGTTGTGAAATGGCTGTGGACTAATCTATCTTTTAAGTTTTTCGCCCTTCTACAGGTCATGGTGGGTCTCTGTTCCAGCACCTGTCTTAAGTCAGAGTCATTCATTAGGATGTGCCAGTGTTTGTTAAGAATGCCACGTAATCCATCCCACTGGTTATTGAAATCACCAATAAATCTAATAGTTTTATTATCTTGTGACGCTGTTTGTTGTCTATCGCCCAAAAGCTGCGTGCGTGATGTGTCTCTTGCCCTTCTAAATGCCTTTTTGATTGAAGGGCAAGATAATAAAACTATTAGATTTATTGGTGATTTCAATAACCAGTGGGATGGATTACGTGGCATTCTTAACAAACACTGGCACATCCTAATGAATGACTCTGACTTAAGACAGGTGCTGGAACAGAGACCCACCATGACCTGTAGAAGGGCGAAAAACTTAAAAGATAGATTAGTCCACAGCCATTTCACAACACAGAAACAGAGAACATGGTTAGGCGATAGGCGACCGACGGGTTCTTATCCATGTGGTCGCGTGCCCTTTCATGAAGGCTACTAAGAGTTTCCCAGACCAATTGGATACTACTATGTTTACCATCAAGGACTTTATTAATTGTCTCACAGTAGGGGTGATATATCTTATCACCTGTAGATGTGGCATGCGATATGTGGGTAAGACACATCGAGCATTGAAGGTGAGGGTCCTTGAACATCTTTGATCCATTAGGAACACCTTAGATACCCCAGTCGCACGCCACATCCATGCTGAACATAATGGTGATCCCCAGTATCTCACATTCTGTGGAATTGAACATCTACCATGGGGGCCACGTAAAGGGGACTGGGATAAGCGTCTGATGCAGCGTGAGTGCAGATGGATCTTCACGCTTCAGACTCTTTACCCAAAAGGACTTAATGAGGGGTATATCTACTCCCCTTTTTGTGACTCCCCCCACCTAACCATCTCTGTTTTACTGCTAGGCGATACACACTCCTTTCCCCTTCTCTCGCGATCCACTCAGTGAGACCAGTAGACCTCTTAATTAGGAGTATTTTGATTAATAGTGCTATCAGGGGATCCGGGTATACAGTTGGGGTCTTATACTCCACATGACCGTTTTGACTCCTAGAGGCGGTCATTTAATGTTCACACATTTCTACACCTCCACATACCTACTGGCTGACAGTGAGCCCATTCTATCAGAATAATGAGAGGGTATTCCATATAATGTATGGATACCCAGACATTTACCCTATGCACCACTACTAGTAGGGGGTAACCTCTATCTGTACCCCGCAGGATCTTTATTAATATCCATGGCATAATGCTTTCGTTACTATATGAGGTCAATATGATACTCATTATTGCCCCTTATATTGCAAACAGCAAGAGGGACGCATGTGATACACTCACCTTATATGTAGATCATCACTGGCACACAAAGTGTTAACTTCGGCCTAAACTGTAGCCAGGATTCATCTGCGCGATTCACCTCCCGTGGTGTTGATTGGCCCGCTCGCAAAGCCACTCCTCCGGTCGATTTACATAAAGCACCAGCGAAGTGGCTTTCTTTTCACTCCTCCTTACCTTGACAAAGCGCCGGGGGGCGGGAAACGATCGTCGGTGATTTTATGACGTCTTTTTCGTGACGTCATCAGAGAGCGCAGGGCATGGAGTTATGCGTGAGCAGCATATGCCACGAATACCAGGTCGTATACTGCCGAATTAGGGCTGCAGCATTGTATGAGAGTTTTGCATTGTAGATTCACCTTGCTGACACTATACTTTGTGCACTAATGATAGATTGTATCTTTATTAGAGGCAAGTGTCGGGACCCTACTTGGGGGGAGCTTGATACAGCATTTGATACTTTAAGCAAAGATCTACAGTATACCCCCTCAAAAAGGATGCAGTAATGGTGTGCCTTTGTGTACCCACGGATTCTGGCAGATATATGCAGATATATGCTTTGACAACTTATGTATTGCAGCGTAAACTCCCCTAGGGAGGGACATCACGTGATAGCCTTTTATATACATAGGTTGGGCGTGTTACAAGTCCTGTTTATGACTGAGACATTTACACACCTCACTTAGCACGAGAGACTCAGTGCCTGGTGAGAGGGTTTATACATAGGATTGTTATGACGCATCAATAGCGATTTACATATTTGTTAGCTGTGCTCTTACAGCAACCAATACAGGATCAAATAGCTCACTCTACTCCCTGTACCCACTCCCTGTTTCTTTTAATATTTGTATTAGTCTTTGCATAACTGTTAATTAAAACGTATTTTAACTATATTTCACTACATGGTGTATGGGTTTTACCCAGGGATTGAATTCTTCCTAGCCATTTATTAGTATAGGGGAGTGCAAATAGGAATTCTTTTGGATTACTCTTTAACCCTCTCCCGTCTCACTATATGTACTTGGTTCCCGTATGCACCCCTTATCTACACGTAGATATTATTTCTGTACATTTGGAGAGCGGCAACACCCTTTGTTTCATGGTAATCAAAAGAATCAATTTGGAGAAAGCACATGTGATCTTTGTGGCTCCTGCATGGCCCAGGAGAACTTGGTATACAGAGTTGAATTTTTTTTTATCTATAGACCATCCATGGCATCTTTCAATAAATTTGAATTTGCTCTCTCAAGGTCCTGTTACACACCCAAACCTAAAGCTGTTGTCGCTTACGGTTTTGAGATTGAAAGAAAAATATTGAACAAGATGGGTTTCTTCTCCAAGGTAATGCAGTCTCAAAAACCAGTAACTTCCAAAATATACATGTAGCAATTGTAATTATCCTGAATTTCTTAAAGCAAGAATTTGAGAAGAGCTTCCATCAAAATTCACAAAAATTTCAAGTGCTAGCGCTCTCAGTCCTCTTAAGAGAGCCAGTTGCAACAAATCAACATATCCAAGCATTTTTTAAAGCAGTTTGGAGAATGAGCCCAAGTATTAGGGACACATGGGATCTCAACCTGGTTCTGTAAGCCCCAAAATGATCTATTTTTGAACCATTATTCTCTGTATTCATGAAGCTAAAGGAGCCAAGAGCATTATCCTGTGATGCCTACTTTATTATACATCAAAACAAGATAGTGTTAAGAACAATCACTACACTTCTATCAAGACATCGTGGTTCCATCATTCTTCCCAAATCTTAAGAAATAACTTAAAAGAAAGTCTACATTTTGGATGTTATAAGAGCATTAAAGATTTATGTGGAAAGAACAAGTCAAATAAGGAAGTCAAGAGCCCCTTCAACAAGAATAATGCCAATGTCCTGGGCAGAGAAACAACATGCAACTTAAGAGCACTTATGTAAAGCAGCCATTGCGCCATGTGTTTACCAGACCATACAAATTGGATGTACAGTATAGGAATCAAAGAGGATCAGAAGATTCCCCAAATTCTGCATCCAATACATATTGGATGGATAGTAGGGCTGTAATAGTCCCTCAGAGGTATTCAGTTAGGCGGTCTAGATGACACTATATACTCCAATCTGGAGTTTATAGTAGACTCACAAGGGTGTAATGTAATATAGATACACGCTACTTATGCGCATTGGCACTGATCCTTTGCCAAAATATATACCGGTGTATATATACACCCAGGAGACTACTTGCTCACCACACCACTATGAGGATTTTAATATTTCCTATTGTATACTTAATTTCATTGTGTACTAATATTTGGATGTAATAAATTTTTTTATTATTTTTGGTTTTAGAATTGCTGATCTAGTGGTCATCTAGACCTCCCAACAGAATACCTATCTGAGGAACTATTACAGCCCTGCTGTCCATCCTATACTGTATGTATTGAGTGCAGAATTTGGGGAATCCTCTGATCCTCTTTGGATCAAACCTAGATAGCTTTGCAACTATCCCTGCATGCACCTTACATTCAATTTCTGCCCTACTATATTTAGGATAACAATAGGTGAGTGGCTCGATCTCTCTTTTTATATGTATAAGAACCAGCAGATACAAGATTTCTGCTAATGCTTTATTTAATGAGCATTTTGAGGAAAAATTCTCCAAACGGTCATTAAATAACATTCTCCGACCCTGTTTTCTTTGGGACTGCTTTAGGACGTCCACATCGTCATGCATGGTCATGGAGCGATGCTAGTGAAACAGGAACATTTTCTTACCGATAATTTCATTTCTCGTAGTCCCTCCGTGACAGTGCATGTGTTGTCACTGTTCCTATTGTAATCCTTTCCCCCCCTGTTTCTTCATTTCTTCTCTCCTGTTTTTATTCTAAAAACTTGGCTGAAAAGATGGCCTAAAATCCCAATGTCATGCACAGTCATGGAAACACTAAGAGAAATTAAATTATCGGTAAGAAAACATATAGTTTAAGGTCATTCTAGCAACCTGTGTTTCCATGTGTCCTTTTTTTATAACACTATTTGACAGAATCCTAAAACATGCTCCTTATTTTATGTGCTTTGTTTCTGTTTTCCTTTTAGGACAACCCTTATCAAGTGCACTGGAAAATACACTGTTTTACCCTCCTCCCAGAATCACGTTGAAGTTGAAAATGCCAAAAAGCACATTGGGGGACTGCAAAAACAGCTTTGTGAAAACTGCAAACAGATCCCGTCCCCCTGACCATAACAGCAGCTCTCATCATGGTCTGAGCAGAGAGCCCCACAAAGAGTCTTCTGAGATCATAGCCAAACACTACTCAAGGTACCCCTCTGAACACCGGAGTAATGGCTTGCTGAGAGGAGTCGCCCATTCACGCAAGGAGATCCAGAGCCCAGGGTGCCAGCAAACTTCAAGGTTTCATGCATCAGGGGAACCCTTGTCATTACAAGCTGTCCTTCACGGGCAGTCTTCAAATGGCAGTGGGAAGGTGCAGCATGAACACCTGAGGTTGGCAAAGTCTAATGGTGTGCTGAGCTCTGGCGGGGGCAAAACTCAGAGGGACAGCTCCAGTCAGACTTCACACGAGCAGGAGTCTCTAATCACAGCTCACTTGGCTAGTCAGAGCAGCTTCAGGAAATCCACCATGGAGCATTTCAGCAGGTCCTTCAAAGAGGCAACCAACAACCTGGTGAGGACCACAGAAGATCTCCGTAGCTGTGAAAAGCCGCAGAGGAGGCAGTCTGCGAAAGAGCGTCTGTGGAGCAAACAGGCTCTCGATTGTCAGACATCTGGGACTCCATACCAGGACAATGATGGCTACTGCCCTGACCTTGAGTTAAGTGACTCTGAGGCAGAAAGTGATGAGAACAAGGACCACATGCGGCTAAGGAGGAGCAGTTTGAGCCGAGAGAGCCCCAACAGAGACTCAAGTAGAGACAGTCGCAGCAGGAGCAAAAAGAATATGGTTCCTCACAGTTCAGTGCAAAGGTGATAAAAAAAAAACCTGTGCACCACCCCATACTTTGTCTTTGTGCTAGCGCATATCTAAATGCCAAACGGGGTACAGTGAAACCCTGAAGTAAATGCAGTGAAACATGTGAGATGTAGTAATGGATGGGAGCTCAGGAAGGGGTTAGCTAAAGATTGGCTGTGATTGGGTGCTTGTTCAAGGATGTGTATGAATCTGTGGGTTCTTAATTCATCATAAACACAGTGATGCACAGCCTAGCCTGACTACTAGGCAGTTGAGAGAGATCCTTTTATTTAATATTATTTTATATTTTTTTGTGCAGGATGTTATGGCGATTCTACATAGGTGAATGGGCAATATAATTCTTTGCACAGGAATCTTAAAATGCCATTGTACGTTGTACCTCAGAGGGATGATTGAAGTGCACCCCCTTGCAGCCTGCAGTATGTAGATGTATGTTTGACTACTAAACGGAGTGGAATTCCTCATTCAGTCACATTGATTATTTTTTAACACCCCTCTGATTGCGTGATGTAATGTTGCAGTATTGCCAAACACGTTGACCTTCTTATACTCCTAGTTCACTGACTCCATGGATAAAGCATTGCTTTGGTCTGTAAATATTCGGCATTCACTACTTTGCTTCTTGACACCGATGTACAGAAATTGCTTATAGTGGAATGCACTTGTAAATATATTACCCAATGAAGTACCAGGTGCCAGTTTGTGAATACGGTTTATAAAGATGAGTAGTACGAGTAAATACTTTATCAGCAATCATGTGATGCACTGCCACCTTCAAAAGGAAAGTTTAACACATGAGAGGGAACATAAGGGACCCACTTAATCACTTATTTTTATGGCCCGAATTGCCACCAGTACCTTGCAGAAAATTGCATTGCTGGAGCCGCAACACAATACCATACACTACTACAACATACTTGTTATTTTTTTGTTTAATCAAGCTTCCATGAATATGGGGCCTAATTATTTCCAGGTTTAGTTGTCATATGCCTTTCTTATAATTAAAGCACTTGAGCTAGTCGAACTACAAATTATATGAAATTACAAAAAACTGCTCCTTGTTTTTTCTCAGACATTTTATCCCCTGATATTGTTTTGTTTTCCATTTTGCTGCTCCTATTTGCTGTGTTGTCAAACTGTTCAAACCGCTGTTTTCAAAAAGCATAAAACGCCATACACTTAACATCTAACACAGTCTAGCATGGGTACACGGCTTTGCACGTGGGTACACGGCTTTGGGTGTTACTGCACGTGGGTACACGACTTTGTGTGTTAAGGAGCGTGGGTACACGGCTGTGTGTGTTACGGAGCGTGGGTACACGGCTGTGTATGTTACGGAGCGTGGGTACATGGCTGTGTGTGTTACTAACTGAGAAGCCAGGTCAGTGCACTGTAAGGAGGAATGGCCTGTGTACCATTACCCTGGTCAATGTGCAAACATGCATGAAAAATATGTTTTATGAACAACCTGCTGTACTGTTCATATACAGCACATCATTCATCACATAAAATGAAAAAAATTGTCCTCTGGAAACAATGTCAACCCCACGTTGTCCAAAAGTCTCTAAATAAAGATTCCTGTTTAGCTATAGCAAAAATATATATATATATTTATATGTAGACTGTAGATTAATGTGCTCACACGGAAATACAAACCAAAAAGTCTGGTCATTGGTGACATTTGGATAGCTCTGATGTGTTTTACTCTTGGCTAAATTCAAAAGAACCAACATATGTATGCAGAGAAGGGCTTTTTGGCATTGAGAGATATTCACGTCATCTTGTCACCACACCAATCCTGGATATCCCAGCCGTGTTTTTTATTTTGTTTGTTTCTGAAAGGAAATCTCAATTTGGTCTAACATGACCACTTAATACCTTCTCTAGTACAGCTTGTTGGACCACTGACTGGTCATTTGTATTACTTTAATCATTCTCGATTTCAGTCAAGTGGACACTGGGTGAAAAGGCAGGTTGTCATTTAATGGCAATCAGGAGGTAAACTATTTAAAAGTTTATCCAAAATCCACTGTTTCCCCCCATAAAGCAGCTTGTTTTCCTGTATTTATTCCCATGATTTGCTTCCGAGGTCTCCGCACGGTCTACATTTCTCTTGCGTGTGGCTGTGGTCTATTGGATTATCTTGTGGCTCCTATGCACTGTAGAGGTGGAATTGGAGCACTGGGATCACAATTCCAGCTGTACTGTAGGTGGCCCTTAGGACGACCCATCAGGTTGTAATACCAGTAATGAATGATGAGCTGTATCATGAGAATCAGAGGTCATCCGTTTGCTGGAAGATAATTGACTCTACATGCTCTTGTCTTTTATAACTCTATTGACCTATTTATTTGCCTGACCTATTAGTCATTGGCTTGATGGTTACAAAGACACAGTCTCACCATGTAGTTTGAAGGCAACTCTCTCAGGCGCTTGACCATTCTGGATTGGATAGTAGTTAATTAAGGGAGTGGTACCTCTACAAATAAAACAGATGTAATCTTCAGATCTCCTGTTGGGACATAGTTTTAATATATGTAATGATAATGCAGCTTTGGCTGTGGAATGAAGGAGCCCAGTTTGATGTACAAAATATAAGCCACAATCCTGTAATTGCCTAATTTCCATTAATTGGTGGTGAAATGTTTTTTAAAGTATTATCTTTTAACTTTTGTTTGTTAAATCTTTTTTGTGTTATTCCTTTTTTTTACATATATAAATATGTATATATTCAATTTTCAAAGATGGACTGAGCTTTTTTCTGATGTCCCCATTTTACAAGTACTTTTTTCATTAAATTATGTAATGGCTAACCGGATATTGTGTCTGTCTTTTTCTGTATTCAGCATGGTTTTATCCCTTATTATTTCACATCGACTTTCTCTTCAGTGCTCGTCTTTGTACATTATTCATGCACAGTAATTAAAACCCCCTTTCTTACAATGTTTAGTACTAAAGAATCTCTTTATGCCTCCAGCACTGGGTGTTGATAACTATCATACCTTCTCGCTACATATAACTCCGCCTAAAACAGGCTCAGTGATATTTTACTCAATCTAAAATGGGCTAATGTGACGATGGCCTTAATGTGGGTGCCAAGCTTTAGCACAACCCAACTCCCATTCTAATGAATAGGAGTGTAATGTGTTAAAGCTTGGCATCCGTTAGTGAATATGGGTCTAAGAGATCTAATAAAAGTTCAAATAGAACCAAAAAGAGCTCCTACAGCTCCATTCCACATACCAAAAAGAGCTCCTACAGCTCCATTCCACATACCAAAAAGAGCTCCTACAGCTCCATTCCACATACCATTTTATTTTTTACCTAAGTTGCAAAGTTAAACATTGCATGCAATCCAAGTGGCACTTTGATCTTTGATCAGAAAATTCCTATTTCTACAAAAAATAAATCCACTACCTTTTATAGGCTCTACTGGTGCAGTAATACATAAGCCAGGTCCCAGCAGTTAATAAACTATACATTTTCCAATGACCTGTGTAAATGAAATGGCTTGTATACAATCAAAAACGAACTTCTTTATTATAAAAGGCTGTCAAGCAGATAGAGCAAAATAACTGAAGTATGCCATGCCCGCCACAGTCTGACTTCAATGGGAATGTTCATTTGAAAACGCCTGCTTTTGGTCAATATTGAATAACACTTTGAGTGATCTTGCACGGTAGTAACCAATATAACTGGATAGCCAGGAGGGAAGAGAGAGAGGGGAGGGGTAGACATGGATCCTGGCTCCAAAAACTAGAATTTCACTCATTTATTTGTAAATGTTGATTGTTACATTAGAAGATAATGTAACCCAGTGGTGCGCAAACTGGGGGGCGCTCCATATTTTCAGGGGGGGGGAGCGTGGCAGTTATATAGGTCCTGCGCTCTCCCCCCAGGCATTTAAATTGACCGCACGAGGCCTCTATAATACACTTCCCTTCCAGCGCCGCGTCGTTCTGGTAGCCCGGTGTCAAATGACGCCGCGGGGTCACGTGATGTCATGTCACCATGGCGACGTGATGTCGCATGAGCCAGCGCGTCATTTGTCATGATGTCGCATGACCCAGCGCGGAGGTGGGGGGGCACGAGACGCCGAGGAGAACAGGCAGGGGGGCACACGGGGGAAAGTTTGTGAACACCTGGTGTAACCTTTACTTACAGCTCAGGCTGAGTTACGGTAAGTAACAAAGAAACACAAACAACTCCTGTTTTGCTGCTTGGAATGAACATGCTGCACTGTATAGTTATATTGAAGTTGCAATCCAAGGCGGCAATTTAAAGAAAAAGTTTTTGTTAAATATAGAATTGAAGCAGGGGGTCTCCGGAGCTGAACCCCACTCATTTCAGCTCCGGGGACACCCTAATTCCGGCGATAATTACCTGTGAAGTAGGTGCCGGTAGCTGATCGGCTCAGCAAGCAGGACTTTCGGGTTTGAAGCTCCCGTGTCACATGGGCCAATAGGAAGCCGGGATGATGACGTCATGGTTTCCTATTGGCCCGCAGGCCGGGAAATATCTGTACAGCAGCCATATTGTGAACCCTGGAAGCCGAGGAGAGTGGCACCTAATTCACAGGTTGGTATCTCGGGAAGTAGGGGGTCCCCGGAGCTGAAATGAACGGGTTTCAGCTCCGGGGACCCCCTGCTTCAACCCTATATTTAAATAAATCCGCCGCCGTGGATTTCCTCTTTAAGCGTTCATAGAAACTTCCATCTGCTTAAAGTTTCTTTTTAAAGAGAAGTTCCCTAACTTAAGACCATTGCTAAGCATATGAGGCTGAAACTGCCTTGTGACCCATGGTACTAATGTATGCATGTATAATTTTATTTATGTAGCACCACAGTGTACGCAGCGCTTTACAAAATGTGCAATGTAAGGTAAAGGAAGTGCAAACAAGGCAACACGTGCGACAGGTAAATGAGAACATAAGGCAAAGGAGGCTCCGCCCTGAAGAGCTTACAATTTAAGTGCTATGTTGGAAGGCTCCCGGACACAGTAGGAGTAGAAATGGGCGAAACTTTCTCAAATCCGAATCCACGGCGGATTGTCGAGTTCTTCTCAGCTGTGGATTGCCATGGACCAGTCTCAAAAAGGCCGTTTGTTTTCTATCATTGAAAATCCGCATGACGGATTACGAATCAGTCAGGGGGAGAGGTCATGAATATAGAACAACATAGAATGAAATAAAAACAGAAAGGTATTTAATCAGTTAAGTTATATGCAGACACGCAATGCTAGCATCAAGATGATTAATACAATTATTAGTAATTGTTCTTTATTTATTTATTTATAAAATATTTTACCAGGAAGTAATACATTGAGCGTTACCTCTCGTTTTCAAGTATGTCCTGGGCACAGAGTTAGGACAAATAATACATGGTTACAAATACAGTTACATAAATGAACAGGGAATACATTATATACAAGACATTGCATGCACAGTTAAAGAAAATATATATTATGGGCGTATGAAACAGTTACAGACCAGATTAAAATGTGAGACAGTCTTAGATTTGAAAGAACTTAAACTGGTGGTGGATGTGAGAGTCTCTGGTAGGTTGTTCCAGTTTTGGGGTGCACGGTAAGAGAAGGAGGAGCGGCCGGATACTTTGTTGAGCCTTGGGACCATGAACAGTCTTTTGGAGTCTGATCTCAGGTGATAAGTGCTGCATGTGGTAGGGGTGAGGAGCTTGTTCAGATAGCTGGGTAGCTTGCCCATAAAGAATTTAAAGGCAAGACAGGAAAGGTGAACTTTGCGCCTAGACTCTAGTGATGACCAATCTAGTTCTTTGAGCATTTCGCAGTGATGTGTGTTGTAGTTGCATTGGAGAACAAAACGACAAATTGAATTGTAGAGGGTGTCAAGTTTGCTAAGGTGGGTTTGAGGTGCCGAGCCATATACTATGTCTCCATAGTCAATAATTGGCATTAGCATCTGCTGTGCGATACGCTTTCTGACCAGGAGACTTAGGGAGGATTTGTTCCTGTAAAGTACCCCTAGTTTGGCATAGGTCTTGGTTGTCAGGGTAGCAATGTGCATCCCGAATGTTAAGTGGGAGTCAAACCATAAGCCCAGGTATTTAAAACTAGTGACGGGTTAGGGTGGTGTTAGCGTTGGTTCTAATCTGGAGCTCAGTCGCTGGAAGCTTTAAAAATTTAGTCTTGGTCCCAAATACCATTGTTACAGTCTTGTCAGTGTTTAAAAACAGTTTGTTTTGGGAAATCCAGTTTTCGAGTCTCAAAAAGTCAGGCTGAAGTATGTGTTCAAGGTCAGAGAGGCTATGGCTGTGTGCATATAGGATTGTGTCATCTGCATACATGTGTATTGAGGCTTCCTTACAAGCTGTGGGCAGATCATTAATGAACACTGAGAAGAGCAGGGGCCCCAGAACAGAGCCTTGCGGGACACCACAGGTGATATCCAGGGGGTTGGAGTTAGAGCCTGAGATGGACACATGTTGGGATCTTCCTGATAGGTAGGACAGAAACCAGTTTAAAGTATGCTTCCCTAGTCCAGAGCTCTGGAGTTTGTTAAGCAGGATAGCATGATCAACTGTATCAAAAGCCTTTGCAAAATCTAGGAATACTGCACCAGTGAGTTGTCCCCGTTCCTTTCCACACTGGATTTCATTGCAAACTTTTAGCAGGGTAGTTACGGTGGAGTGTTTGGGACGAAAGCCAGATTTGAATTGGCTAGGGAAATTTGTCTTGGTGTAGTAGTCGCCTAATTGGGAGTGGGCACATTTTTCCATGACTTTGGATAGAATTGGGAGAAGTGAGATTGGTCTGTAGTTTGAGACAGTGTTTTTGTCCCCACTTTTGAAGATTGGGACATCTCTGGCAGTTTTCCAGGTCTTAGGGATATGGCCTGCAGACAGAATAGAGTTGACTATGGAAGCAATTGGTTTGGCAATGGCTGGGGCACCAAGTCATAGGAACCTAGATTGTAGTAAGTCAGGTCCACAATGGCTGCTTAGTTTTAGTTTGAGGAGCGCTTGTGTAATCTCCTCTTCAGATACTGGGCCAAATTGAAAATTGTGTGCAGTGTTGGGAGGGGGTGGGGCTTTGTGGGCACTCCCAGGATGAGATTCAGGTTTGTGGTTTGGGCTGTGTTTTGCTAATAAGTTAGTGGCACACCCCACAAAGTAATCATTGAATGCATTTGCAATGTCAGTGGGGTTTGTCAGAGTAATATCCCACTTAGTGATATTACTTGGTTGTTGATGGTTAGGAGGCTGGAATATATTGTTGATAACCTTCCAGAAATTAGCTGGGTTTGATGTATTTTGGTGGAGATTGTCAGAGTAATATTGTGCTTTTGCGTGCCTTCTTTGCCTTGTGCACATGTTCCGCAGGCATCTGTAGTTATTGAGTTCCTTTTAGCTTTTCCACAAGGTATCCCTGAGCTGGTAGAGTGCAATAAGGTCAGATGTAACCCATGGAAGATGGGCCCCCCTTACCCTTATTTTGCGTAGTGGAGCATGGGTATCGCAGAGTTTTAAGAACTCGGATTGGAAATAGTCGAGTGCAGAATCAGGGTCGGGAATTAAATCGATTCTGTGCCATGGGCAGTTGGTAAAGCCATCCAGAAACTGTTGTGGGTTAAAGTTTTTAAATGTTCTAGTGAGGAGAACTTTAGGGCTTGAATGGGGCGTTTTAATTTTCCTTACACAGTACACTATTGCATGGTCACTGAAAATGTTAGGAAGGATGCCAGAGGATTGGATTCTGCTGGGGTTTGAGGAGAGAATCCAGTCTAGCATATGAATCTCACATGTTCATATATTCTTTCTTTTTCTTGTAGTACGTTCAATATACTTGTTGCAGGGGCGCCATATTGCATAAATTACCTATGTACTATTAAAGTTAATAAACCCCACAATATCCTGTTAGATCATCATTCCAGAAAATGTTTAATTTGTTTACCAGACTTGCAGATACAATATTGTACATACGTTATGTAACTTTTTTTTCAGATGCTAACAAACCCTTAGTGATTTTTTTTGTGTGTGGCTATAGTGACCAGATAATCACCTATCTCCTCGCCCTCGAAGACCAATGGCGAAACGTACGTATACACACAGATTCACAAACTCATTTTCCCACACACCATATTTTCTCTCCATGTACCAATCAAATAAGCTTTATTGGCATGACGGAAAAACATTTCAGTATTTTACACAGTGAAGAAAAAAGGTGCAAGCGCAAATAACACTACTTAAACGTGAGAATTACTAAATAAACATAATTTGCTGTGAGTGTTGATAAACAAAAAATTAATACTGTCCTTAATAGAAAGTGCAGCTCCCAAACAGGACTCAAACCCGGTACAGGCAAAGTAATGGTGAAAAAATAGGGGCGCAAATTTCATCCAGGAACATAAAAGTAAAAAAACAGCAGTAGTGCAACACTGTATAGCAATCTGAGACAAAATCAGATTAATCTATAAATGTAAAACTCACGTGTTCCACGTACACTCAGGCAGTGGGGTTATATAGAGTAACCAACTCAGAGACCATCAAGGTGGGTTCTTCACACCGTCAAAAGCGATTTTCCAAATGGTCAGCAAGGAAGATAGAGGGAGGGGTATCCCACATACAAGAAATAAATCAAATATAGTGCAAATTGTTTTAATTATTAAAAAACACAAAGTTATGCACTTACATAAGTGTCTTTGAGGTAGGCATTCAGACCACCCTGGGTCACAACACAGGAACTGGACAGACAGCACTCCCAAACAGACTTTTATTCTGCTGCACGGTCGATAAGCAGTCACTGGGCTGAGTACTTGGAACCTATTCTAGGCTGAAGTACACCAACGGTGAGTGAATGCCCCCCAAAGTCTCTGTACTGCAAGACTCTGTCCTACGCGTTTCGTCTATTAGACATCCTCAGGGGATAATCCCCTAAACCCAGTGACTGCTTATCGGCCTTCTTTTAAAAAAAGAAGTTGAATAAATTCCTAATAAGAACTAATAACATTCATTTTTGACATAACCGTTTATTGTATTACATTTATTATTTACTACAATTATTCCTTGTTACATAGTTACGTGTGTATAAATATCGGATGACCTCCCTAATCTAGAAAAAAAAAGCCAGATGGGAATGACTAGTTTCCTGCACCCCTTAACCAGTGTCTGGATGCCCCCACTTCAGTATATCTAAAGCAGCAATCCCGCGTGGGATCTTGCCTGATCCGCAGTCCCTCCAATGTCCAGGTACCCTCATTCCCGCAATGTTATATGTTGGAGGGGAGGTGTTCCCTACCTGTCTTCTGGGTTACTGGGGATTCCAATGTCTCCCATGTGAAGCTCGATAGTCAGATCTGGAAGAAAGGAGAATAAGTTATTTTGGTGTAGCTATAGGACAGTTAAGATATATAGGGTAAATAAGATATCCAGATCCAGAGTGGGTGATAGAGAGGGTGACAGAGAGAGAGAGGGGGGGTGACAGAGAGAGAGAGGGGGGGTGACAGAGAGAGGGTGACAGGCAGAGAGAGAGAGAGAGTGGGTGACAGAGAGAGAGTGAGTGACAGAGAGGGGAGGGAGGGTGACTGTCTGACGGGGGGTGACTGACTGGATGGGTACTTCTGGTGTGCTACACACATACACACTACACGAGGCAGCTTTGGATGAGTGACGGGGGAAGATAGAGAGAAAAGGTCAGAGATCCGAGCAGGCAGCTCCCCACCTCCCCCTGCACCCACCACCCTCCCCGGGTGCCAGCCGACCACGCACTGCCACTTCCCCCCACGCAAGCATCCAATGGGACCAGGGGCAAGGGAGCGCCAGGATCCTCCCGGCCAGGACGGGCAGCCACCAGAAGACGGAGGAGCGGGAAGTCGCAGTCGCACTCGTGCTCCCTCCCCCCCCCCCCACAAATATGTCTACGCCAGTGGGACCGCACGGGGCACGCCAGCAAGTGCAATCTTGCTCGAAACGCGTGGGAGGAGGTCTCTTAGTCTTGTCTGTCTGAGTACCTGTTTTATGTAGCTTAAATAAAGTTTCGATTTTAACCATCACCCTGGTGAGTCTGAGTAATACTGGAGCGGCTGTGGCATCGATCTTCTACTTATCTATTGCCTACTTTGATCGTGGCCACGCAATGGAGGGACGCCAGTTACCTGTTTAGGTGCTTAGCTACGCCAGGAGAGAAGGGGAACGGTATTCATGGTGAGTAATTCAACTCCATAACGATTTTTTTTCACTGTGTTACTTGCAGCCAACATCCACACACTGGACACGGGTCTGCACTCAGTTAACCCCTCACGCATCTTCATTAGGCATTATCTCCACATGCTCTGCTTATAATTACTCACTGTGCAAGCTTATATAGCCTACAGTGTGTGGTTTGCCTTGAGCTATCAGACGGTTTCTACTGCATCCACACACGCTGTATTACCTGGCGTTACCCTGTTTCCATTGGGGGCTATTTATACTTGTACCTTTTGATGCAATATACTCTCTGACGAAGCACTGGAAGATGCGTGAATCGCGTTGGTTACTTTTTTCTACACCATCCATGTCACATTTTTCATTAAATTGTTTTTAAACTCAGTTTGGTATTGTAGCCCTTATACTCATTGCTGCTGTGCTCCGTTTTTTATCTACACGGATTTCCTGTTCTGAGAACTTCGTCGCTCCTGACTGCGAGTTAGTCCAAATCTCCTGGAACTCAAATCAGTCGCCACCGCTACGTTAGTTTCTGAGAACTTGGTCCCAAAAAGCTGGACTTAGACTCTGGCGGGCAGGCTTTTCAGATTCAAAATCGAAGCTGGTTGCTCTGCTATTCGCACAGAAGCAACTTTGAAAAGCCCGCCCACGCTCTTACAACTGGAGAGTGCGAATCTGATTGGCTAGTATTATGATAGTATTTTCAGTTTCATTCACAAAACTGAGCAGCCAATCAACGTGTGGGAACTTTTCCAAGCAGCTTATCAGAGCCAAGCTGGCTAGAAAAGCCGGGTCAGCGGGAAATCAGAAATAGCCGAGAGACATGCGCAAGCCTGCCACCTCTCTCCCTGGCTATCTCAATGCCACCCACTGGGGCAGGCTCCACCTGGTCTGGCAGAACAAGTGGCATCCCGGAGGACTGCCATTGATCTCCGGACCTGGTACTCTGCCTTTCCCCGCTGACCAAATGTTATTCACACCTCTGGGCATCTTCTGGTTGCTTTGAACTCCGATGTCCAGCAGACTTACAGGTGCTTACGGGTTAGCTCTGGCATGAAGGAGTGATGATCAATGGGAAGCGCAAACATGTGGAAACAAAAAATATATCTAATGGTGCAATATTGTTATATAACAGGTAAGGTGTCTTCTCAAGGTCTAAGGATAATATACTCACAAAAGTGAGAGTGAATCAGTGTTCGTAATGGTATCTTTAAGTTTCACCTTTCTCGGTTTCTTCAGGAGTGCTGGTGACATTGTTCTTAGTAATTATATACCCTAAGCAGCTGTTACCCAGCCATCACATGTTCATACTCTCTTGTGGTATCCCCAGCTGCAGATTAGCTAGCATGTTCATGGTCTGCTCCCGGGCCCAGTGAAAGACTGGGCTATCAGTCAAAACTTTGTGAGCCGTGCTTGATTTTCCCAGATTAGACACCGACTTGATCCCCCTCCTTCCAGCTGCTTCCCTGACGATGCCAGAAGCGTCTCCCGTTTGGCCTCCGGTAGTGTAGCACAGCGGTGCGCAAACTGGGGGTCTCAGGATTATTTAGGGGGGCGCAGGCAGCGTGCCGGCAGACGCTGTGCACGGGCGGTTGAACAAACGGGTTAGCTCGGGCAGCCTGTTTGGACATTGGTTCTGAATGTAAAAAGCACATTACATTATATTAAAGTATATTTTAATACACTTCTGAGTCTCTGCGTACAGGGGTCAGAAAATAAAAAATATTGTAGTTTTATTTATATCTGCCTTATTCCCCGCATACTTTCCCTTGCACTCAGTTTGGACTCTCATAGTCCCCCTCAACCTTATATATGGTTGAGGCACCCACAAACCTTATACCTTATTGTGGGTCACCTTGGCACTAACCTAGGGATTCCCTCAGCTACAGGAATATGTTTTATCCCTGTGCCCCATTCTCATTTCTGGGCTGTGCTGAAGCAGGGTACCCTAGTGGTGAGTAGCACTTGCGTTTTCAAGGGGAGATATTGCCGGGACAATGTGCCTACATGTATCATGCCTGATTCCCGGGTACATTTATGGGGGAACTGACAACTCAGGACCCCAACCTCCAAGGCACATTCTGTCAATGGTTTCTCTGCAAAAAAAAAACCCTTGAAACTCATACCCTAGCAATCCCTGCTTGATTGTATGCCCGGGAAGGGAAAAAAACAAAAAAAAATGTTTTTAATACATACAGTATAAGGCCTCGGCCATGTTACGTGCTTGCTGGCGGAAGCACGCTAAGGCGCGCTCCCGCTCAGCACTGAGTCCCTACAGCCAATATTAGAGCGGCTTTAGTAGAGGCTCACCTGCGCTTCCGTGCGCTTGCGGAAGCGCAGGTCTTAGGGGAATTTTAAATTCCCCCGCTTGCCGGCACGACAGGCCGGTCACGTGAGCGGTTCGCCCAATGAGGGCGAACCAGCTCCGTGACGTCACTGGCCTGCCCCCCGGCCAGTGACGCACGCGCCCCCGGCCCGCCCCCTGATGGCTGCTGACAGTGCGTGCGGTAAGCAACCGCAAGGCCAGGGAAAGCACCCGCTTTCCCTGCGCCTCAGCACGCCAGCAGGGAGCATGGCCGAGGCCTAACACAGTGAGACAATGTTACTGGGTTCAAGAGCTGACTCTGGGAACCTTATACACGGAACAGGGGTAACCAAAACGGGCTTGACCTTTATTAGAGAGCCCCTCCCGTCACAGCCCTGCTCCTTTCATTTGTCCTGGGCCCCAAGATTTCTATTGGTGGATATATATATATATATATATATATAGTGTATTTTGGGGGGGGAGAGGGGGTTCGTGTATGTGTTTTTTGGGGAGGGTAGTGTATGTATGTATTGTGTATTTGTAAATGACACTGTTTTGCACAGAAAAACAATGGAAAAAAATAAATAAAGGGACTTATTATTGTGAGATGCATTTTATTCCCCTACATATTTTGACGTATGTTAATGCTTATACACAGTGGTCGACAAATCACCAAAAAATCTACTCTTCGAACCAAAACATCTACTCGCCCCCTAGCCCTGCCCCTCTTTTTAAAAAAGCAATTGAATAAATTCCTAGTAAGAACTAGCAACAACATTCGTTTTTGACATAACAGTTCATTGTATTACACTTATACTTTACTACAATTAGTGTGTGTGTGTGTGTGTGTGTGTGTGTGTGTCACGGTAACTTATGACAGGGTATAATAATACACACCCAAAATATCTGGGTTGAATTGAACACGACTTAGATATAATAACACACAAGATATACAAATAACAGGCAAAATATAGACACTTAAGGGGTTGGACAAGAAAGCAAACAGGATACAGGATTGGCAATTTCTTCCACAATATAGGTTCAGATGTAGACATCACGAAAAGACACAAAGACCTTGAACTAGTAGTGATAAAAGCTCTCTTTAAGAAAATGTATCCGCTTTTGCGGTCTGCGGTTTGGATGGGTGCCAACCCGTTCCTGGAAGTCGGCGTCGAGGAATCCCCACTGAAGTCAATGGCTCCAATGACTTACAGTGGGATACCGCCGCTCCTCCTCTCGGACGCCACATGCTGGTCTTCGATGGAAACGGGCCCAAACCGCCGAATTCGCCATAAGTTTCAATGGAGCTGCAATGGCGACCTATGGGAAACTGCAAAATGGAGCCTGAAAAGGCGGGAACATGGAACAAAGGGCTATAAACACTGAGTTAACCTTAACCCTTTCCCTCCCGCATCAATCCCAGTGTATATGTTGGTGCAAACACTGGAATGGGAACAATACACATTTACAGGGGAATATACATTTGGTTGCTGAAGCAGGGTAAAAACACATTACTGGACCGCAGTCCAGGGAACCCCTTGCTTCCCAAGTGAGAGCAGGGAGTGGCCAAATGGGGTGTAACCCCTTTAATACCGGGCCAAACCCCCTCTTCCATGGCAGTGTGTACCTCACTAATCTAGAAATAAAAGCCAGATATGAATGACTAGTTTTCTGAACCCCTTAACCAGTGTCTGGATGCCCCCGCTGCACAATTTCTAAAGTAGCAATCCCACCTGGGATCTTACCTGATCCGCAGTCCCTCAATGTCCAGGTACCCTCATTCCCACAATGTTATATGTTGGAGGGAAGGTGTTCCCTACCTGTCTTCCGATGTCTCCCGTGTGAAGCTTGAGAGTCAGATATGGAAGAAAGCAGTAAAGGTTATTTTGGTGTAGGTATAGGGCAGTTAAGATATATAGGGTAAAAAAGATATCCAGTGTGAGAGACACAGAGAGAGTGTGGGAGAGACACACAGGGTGGTGAGAGAGAGAGGGTGGAAGAGGGAGAGAGGGTGGAAGAGAGAGACACAGGGTGGGAGAGACAGAGTGTGGGAGAGAGAGGGTGAGAGGGTGAGACATCGGGTGAGTGAGACAGGGGGGGTGAGGTAGAGACAGGGGGGGTGGGTAGTTGACTGACTTGAGACATGGGGGGGCATGGGAGAAGAGGGGGCCATCGGCGGCAGGGGGGGCCATCGGTGACAGAGGGGGGGCAAGTGGGGGCCTTCAGCAGGCAGGGGGGGCCTTGGAAGGGCAAGGGGGGCCATCAGCAGCATGGGGGCCATCGGCGGCCGGGGGGGCACCGGATGTCCATGTGAGGCATCAGTGGGCAAGCGGTGGCATCGCTGACAAGGGAGGGAAGGGAGAGACCATGGATGGGGCCACTTACCTCCTTGCAGGATCACGAACAAAAAGAGGAGGTTTCACAGTGCGGGCTCATATAGAGCACAGCCCCCAAAAAAATCCTGGCAGCGCACCAAGGCGTGTCAGCCCATTCAGGAAGGGGGATTGTTTTTCCCTTCAGTGCCAGCAATCGCGTGCTCTGCTTGGCGGCCATGAGGTTTGCCACCGGTCAAAATCTTGTCGCCCGTAGCGACCGGGTTTGTCGACCACTGCTTATACAGTATATACCTATTGGTGTGTGTACAGTATAAGTATGTGTTTGTGGGGGTGTAATATTCACGAATGTGTTGGAATATTTTGGAGAAATATTTTTTTTTATAAAATGGCTCGTCTTCCTTGGAAAGTGGCAGACTCCTGTCCCAGGAAGATCACTATTTTCTGGTTCTCTTCTATATTATTCAAGTTCTGGATAAGAGCAGTGAGTTTCTCCAGGTGGGCACTGCTCACTTCAGAGTATTGTGTGCAGCACACACAGTAGATGTGTAGATGAAACACATGTCCTGCTATCTCTCTCAAACACCCCACCCCTCCCCCATATCTGCACACTAGTTCCTCTCCAGTGCTGCTGTCTGGCTGGGAGGAGTTCTAACCCTGAGGGAGTAACAACAAACTCAACTTCTCAAGGAGTGCACAGCAGTGACAGCACAGCTAACACAAGGTACAAAGTGCAGGAAATGCATGGGGATGATTTGTTTTTATCTCTTGCTTCAAGGACTGTGGCCATTCTTACGTCAAAGGCTCTTGATGGTCCGGCCACACTCCGCAGTAGGGGCTTAACCCGTCAGTCACCACCAGTCACATTGCACCAGATCCTGCTTTGATGTCGCGGTAATAAAGCAGGATCGAGCACACTGTTGACACTCGCGGTGACTGACAGGTGAAATCACCTCTCCACCACCGGCGCCAGGCGGCTTTATGCACCTGGGGCAGCTGGTTGTCCCCTCCCTAGTTTCGTCTCTGTTCTAGGTAATGTTTGTGACTTAGGAAAGTTTCATATCCTCGCCCATGTTTCACCAACTGCAAATGTCTGAAATGTGTCAACAGTTTGTCTTTTTTCTATTAATAACAAGCAAGACCCCACTGTATGGGTGACGACGGGTATGTGGCATATTTGTGTTAGGGTCTTGGCTTGTTATTATGCAAAATAAGCTTCTAAAGCCTTGGTCATCTGCAGTGATACTCAGCTTTTTTCTACATTGCAGCATATTCGTTTTCTGACAGTCTGGAATAATGATTGGACCGATCAACACATCTGTGCAGGAAAGGCCAATTTTGCATCATCGGGTTCTTTTTTTTGTTTAAATAAGCAGCGTGTGCTGAACAAACTCTTGCAATTGGCACTCGGAATTTAAGCTTCATAATTTCTCAAAATTAAAGCTGAGCAAATAATCCGAAAAGGTGATATATACGCCCTGTAAGACCCCTTGCCAAAATTCCAATGCGTGGATGTAAATATTGACTATATGAGAACAGTCTATACTCTGAGTTGATAATTGCGTGTGACCTCACAAAGCATTAATGACTTATGCCTCACAAATTGTGTGTAGCCAGGTCACCTGATGGCTACTATTCTGCCCTTGGGCTGGCAGTAAACCCTGGTATAATCAGGTTACCAGTAGTTGATATGGGGTTTTCCCTCTCCAAGGAGCTGCATTTGAGTGACAGCGGGAGTCGGTGACATCAGGCCTGGGCATGACCAATCATGAGCCAGGCCTGATGTCCTCCTCCTGGCAGTACTTAAAAGGCAGGGCCGCCCTAAACTCTTAGTGTGTCCTTCCCCACTGAGGAAGGCAGGTCGCACAGTGGAAAGGCTGAGATTGGGCCTTCTCCAGTCCTCTTTCCTTAGGGGGAGAGTGAGTGTGGACCATACCTCTGTCTCTGCTAGGGAGGCGGGGAAGAGCTAGGATGGCTGCGGGTGCCCTTGGCCTGTAGTGTCGGTCCAGGGACCATCATCCTGTAACTGTACAGAAGAGTAATAAACCCGTTCCTGTTTGCATATACCTCCTGCCTGGTGCGTGAGCTTACTGGGGGGAGAGGTAATAAGTTCTACCGTGGGATATCACCTTCAGCTCCTGGAGCCTACGGGAGATGGAGGCATTGCACTGCTAACGAGATATGTGGGGTATGAACCCTAGAAGTCTAGTCCTGTGTCCCCACTACCACCGGCGGACGACGCAGCCCTCCTGTTACCAGCAGGTATCATGCACCACACGACCAGTAATGGTAGAATCTCCCAGGATGTGAGGGAAACACCGTTACATGTGCATAACCTAGAAAATACTACTTAACAGCTAGTGACTTGTTATTCCCCTGATTTTATACACTACTAATACTCTGAATACCCCTGTTTTAGGTAAATGGAATACAAATTATTAGGGATTCCAGTCCACAAGTCCCAGACATCATGTAACAATTTTAACCAACAGGACAGCCCTTCACTAAGAGAGCTGAAAATTGCAGCATGATCTGTTTTGGTGGGAGTTAATTATTCACCATAAACAATGCAGCATTAATGGGGGTGGGGGGGGTCATCCTTTTTTTTTTTTTAATGCAATGTGTTGCCTTATCAAAGTGTGTACCCCACATACAGCTTGTATTAGAACACTGTTTTATTTTAAGGTTCTGGAGAACTGTAGTTTGTGATTGTTTTTAGGTGGCCAACATGAGCGCTTCATCGGTTGAATTACCATGTACAGAGCTTTCAGAAGCTCCCCTGTATTGAACTGTACATTATACCACCAATGATAATGCAAGAGTGAATGTGTGGGTTTGAAATATGCATGGGTTTGAAGTATGTTGTCCGAATTGGTCTGCAAGTGGAATGTACGGAAAAGGCTACTTCCTCGCACCTTGTCAGGACACTCTGTTTACACAAATTATGCAAACAGTAAGTGCACCATTGCCTTGGAATGTCTAACACCGAAGAATGGCAAACTCCACACCTCTGTATACAAGAAACCACATGAATAAGGAGAGGATAACAGAACACTACTTGTAGACATCAAAACAATGGGGGGGAAAATAAGAAAAGTGCGCATACCATAAAAAAATTTGGTTATTTTAATGGTCATATGAAAATGGACAGCAAAGGTGTCACCCTACCTACGCGTTTCGAGCCTCAGCTCTTAATCAAGGTACCTTGGTACGCCGATTCTGATGATCGGAACAGACACTTCCCAACACTGACAATCATTACAGAAGGGACAGAAGTCAAAGACTGTCGACAAAACAATTACATCTGCACTGAAAGCCCCACAAGAACACCTGCAAGATAACAACAACCTGGGTACCACTACCAGTCTCATACAACCCTGCTCTAGAATAAATGTGAGGGGGGATCAAGAATCTGCAACCCATGCTGAATAAGAATGGTACATTAAAATAAATATTTCCCAAACCTCAAATCCTTGCATTTCAGCAACCGCCATACCTCAATACAGAAATTAGCCAACACATAACTTACTAATAAACTGAAGGATGCTGATAATTGTACAAGGCCATGCAACAACAAATTGCTGCAAACTTTGCACACATACTGTATGTGAATATCCAACAGCCTGTTTCACAACTTGAACATTCAATGTTAATGGATCACACTGCTGCACATCTAGGTATGTGGTATTATATGATTCAATGCAGCAAATGTGACCAAGGATGCTACATTGATGAAACCAGCCCAAAACTACAAACTAGAATGAACCTGCACAAACACAATAACATACCACGAAGAAGGAAGATATTGTACTCCAATGTGATATCACTCCTCACAGCCAAATCATTCCATACATCATCTACAAATCCAGATCCTCAACGGAATGTTTGAAACCACCCAAGAACGAATACATTTGAACTCAAAATGATCATGCTCTGATACCCAAAAACGAGGACTTAATTTCTTATAGCATATTACTAGATCAATGTTATCATTTTTCTTTTACCTCTCTGATACTCTGTCACTTTACTCTCCTCCATTGTCTCTTTGATCCATGTATTGCCCTGTCTATTTACCATATTCATTTATTTTGCACACTAGCACATTGTAAGCTACAAAAAGAGAAATATGAATGTCAGATTGGGAATTTATGTCACACACACCTAGCTGCTAATGTGCGGTAGATTGTACGAAGTAGAAGACATATCAATCTGGACTTCTCTGAGAAGCTACAGATATCACACTAAAGTTAACTGGCACTCGAAAGCTCAAAGCTTTGTAGGTGGAACTTTCTAAGCTTTGGACTTTTTAGCTTATCCACTCATCACAATATTACACACACCGCACCACACATCACACACACTCAAGATCTCAAGGAGAAATATCTTACTTTGTGCAAATCTCTCTCTCTACTGATTTCATCATTGTATATTGCACTAGCATTACTTTGTCTCTTGCATTTAATAAGAGGTTGTTGTAATGTATTTATTTATAATATAATCACAACTCCAATAGAGGAGTATACATAGAGAAATATAATCATCAGAATGCAGTCTCCAGCACTACCTGGTAGAAAGTGTCTACAGATCATATTTATTTGCCACTAACTTACATGAAATGTGTTTCAGGAATACACCACCAAAGTGAAGTTGTTTCATTTATGATTGACTGAGTACTAGCAGATTTTTATCACTGTTAAGAATAACTGGATTTGCTTGCAAATAATGATCTGTATAGCAAAGCTAAGGATGATGTTGAATTGATAGTGTACACAATGTCACATTTCTGTGATTGCAGCTAATTTTCCAATACCTGACCATGTGTTGTACCCTCCTTGACAATAGCAGATCAAGTTAAGGATTAGGTTATTGTTTTGTGCTGTGCTAGTAATTTATATTTCCATCCACCCTCACCAGACAGTCCCCCACTGCGGAATCCATTAGAAAGTGCTGAAGAAAGCCCTTTAACACCAGGATTCTGGATCATTAGCCAGGAAAACCTTGTTAATAAAATAAGGCAAACGTGTCTCATGGGTGCATTGACCACTGGTGTTAAATATTAACTGACTCCACAAATATAAACCTTGAGGGGTTGCTATTACTTTGCCCTCAGTCCTCCTGAGAAGCCGCCAGAGAAGAGCTGCCACCGGTTTCAGTGTAGGTATCTTTAACTCTTGTAGGTTGCTATAAACCCATGTATTGTGTAACAGTGCTGTATGTTCTAGTGCAGAGTGGCTGTCTGATTACCAAGAGCAGGCTCAGACAATCCTGCTTTTCTATTTCCCATTAGTGATTTTGCAGGGAGGCCAATGCGGAGATGTGTACATTGTGTAAAATAGTATAATTGGTAGAAGGTGCTTTATATTTGACCTGTGTCATTAATAAGGGAATTTAGAGCGGCTCCCTAGTATAGAGGTCGTCATGGGATACAACCAGGAAGAAGCTGTGCTCCACGACCTGGCTGTTGATATTAAAAAAGGTTGTCTTTCTCCTCCAAATGCTTTAGAAACCAACACACATCATTATAATCAATAGGGAATTAGGACTGCCAAACCAGAGTTAAAGGATGCACCTGTACCTCCTAATGTGGAGCTGGATGGATATCCTATTTCAGTGTTAATCGCTCCCCATAGAACCCCTGCAGGAGGAAAGCTTACAGTGTTTCCCAAACTGTGCGCCGCGGCGCCCTGGCTAGAGGGGCGCCGCAATCAGGGCCGCCAGCAGCGGGAAACAAGGGCTGCTAGCTAATTTAAAAAACAACCTCTGAGGGGAAGCAGAGGAGCGGTCACGTGACCGATCCCATCCAATGGGGCTGCAGCCTGCCCGGCATTGCAACTACAGCCACCAGACAGAGGCAGCACCAAGGGGGGTGAGTGTGTGTGTGTAAAACGGGCTGGGGGGGGGGGGGGGGGGGGGTGAGAGAGATTGTGTGGTGGTGTGTGTGTGTGTGTGTGTGTGTGTGTATATCGTTGTGTAGTTGTATATATCTCGTGTATGGTGTGTGTATATACTGTGTGTGTGTATAATCTGTGGGTGGTATATGTGGTGGGTGTGTGTGGTGTGTGTGTGTGTGTGGGGTGTGTGTGTGTGTATATATGTATGTGTGTGTGTATAGATGTATGTGTGTTGACATATCTGTGTGGGATAGATATGTGTGTGTGGGTGGAGGGGGGGGTGTGGTGTGTGTGTGTGGGGGTGGGATGGTGTGGGGATATATGTGTGTGGTGAGGTGTGTGTGGGTATGTGTGGGTGTAGGTGTTGGGTATTCTGGGTGTGTTGTGTGCTGTGTGTGTGTGTGTGTGTTGTGTGGGTATGGGGTTGTGTGTGTGTTGTGTGGTGTGTGTGTGTGTGTGTTTTTTTGGTGGTTGGGGGTGTGATGTGTGGTGTGTGTGTGTGTGTGGTGTATTCTGTGTTGTATATATAGGTGTGTGTGTGGTGTGATTGTTGTGTGTGTGTATCTGTGTGTGTTATGTGTATATATCTGTGTGTGTGTATATATTGTGTGTGTGGGTGGTGTGTTATATATATCTGTGTGTGTGTATATATCTGTGGGTGTATATATTCTGGTGTGTTGTATATGTGATGTGGGGTGTGTGCGTGTGTGTGTGTTGTGTGTGTGTGTGTGTTGTGGGTGGGTGTGTGTGTGTGGTGTGTGTGTGTGTGTGTGTGTGTGTGGTGTGTGTGTGTGTGTGTGTGTGTGTGTGTGTGTGTGGATGTATGTGGTGTGTGTGTGTGTGTGTGTGTATGTCGGTGTGTATATATCTGGGTGTGTGTGTGTGTGTATCGGTGGTGTGTGTATATATCTGTGTGGGTATATATCTGTGTGTGTGTTGTTGGGTGTATGGATCGGTGGGTGTGTGGGGGAGATATCGGTGTGTGTGTGTGCTATATACTGTGGGTTTGTGTATAGAGAAGAGAGAGCGAGAGAGAGAGGAGGAGAGAGAGAGAGAGAGGAGAGAGAGGATATGAAGAGAGAGCGGGGGGGGGTTGTGTGTGTGTGTGTTGTGTGATATATATATCGTGTGTGTGTGTGTGTGGGTATATATATCTGTGTTGTGTAGTTGATATATTGTGTGTGTGTGGGTTGTACTATATCTGTGTGTGTGTATATATTTATCTGGTGTGATACAATTTTCGTGTGTGTGTAGATATCTGTTGGTGTATATATATATATATATTATATATATTATATAATATATATATGTGTGTGTGTGATGTTGTGTATGTGTGTGTGTGTGTGTGTGTGGGTATATCGGGTATGTTGTATATATCTCTGTGTATGGTGTGTGTATATACTGGTGTGTGTTATATATCTGTGTGTGGTGTCATATCTGTGTGTGTATATTTCGATAGATGGGGGTGTATATATGTGTGGTGCTGGTGTGTGGTGGGTTGTGGGGGGAGAGTATGGAGGGGTGTGTGGATATTAGATGTGGGTGTTGTATTAGATGCTGGGTGTATATATCTGTGGGGATGTTGTGTGGGTGTGTGGGGAGAGGTGTGTGTGTGTGTTGTTATCGGGGTGGTTGTGTTAGTATAGATTGTGTTGAGTGGGTGTGTGTGTAGGGTGTTATATATATATAATCTGTTGTGTGTGTGTTGGGTGTTTATATAATCGGTATCTGGTATATATCTGTGTGTGTGTTGTGTATATATCTGTGTGTGTGTATATATCTGTGTGTGTGTATATATTGATCTGTTGGGTATCTATATCTGTGTGTATGTTGAGATATTTATATACTATATATGTGTGTGTGTGTGGTGTGGTGTGTGCTGTGTGTGCTGGTGTGTGTGTGTGTGTGTGGGTGTGTGTGTGATCCCAGGTAATTGTTTGGTGTGTTGTTGTGTGTGTGTGTGTGTGTGTGTGTGGGTTGTGGTGTGTGATCTGTGTGTATATATCTGTGTGGATGTGTAATATCTCTGTGTTGGATGTGTGTGTGTATATATCTTGTGTGTGTGTATATATCTGTGTGGTGTATATATCTGTGGTGATATATCGGGTGTGTGTATATATGTGTGTTTGTGGCGGTGGGTGGGGGTGTATGGGTGGAGAGTAGGGAGGTGAGGGGTGGGGAGAGCAGATAGGTGGGTAGAGAGATGGGGGGGGCATAGAGATATGGGTGTGGGTCGGATATGTGGTGGGGGGTGGTTGGGGTGTGGGGGGTGGGTGGGTGGGTGGCGGGGGGGTGGTGGGTGTGTGGCGTGGGGGTGGGGTGGGGTGGGTGGGTGTGTTGGGGTGGGCCTGGGTGGGGGGGTGGGGAGGTGGGGGGGCTATGATGTGGTGTTGTATGGTCGGTGTGTATAGAATGGGTGTTGTGGTTGGGTGTGTGCTGCTGTGTGGTATATGTGTGTTGTAGAGATCGGTTGGGTGTATGAGATGTGTGTTGTGTATGGTGTGTGTGTGGTATGTATCGTGTGTGTGTGATAATCTGTGTGTGTGTTGCTGTGTATATCTGTGTGTGTGTGTGTGTTTGTTGTCATATATATTATATTATATATATTATATATATATATATATATATATATATATAATACATTATATGTGTGTGTGATTGTTGGTGTGTGTGTGGTGTGTGTTTTGTGTATATATATATCTGGTGTGTGTGTGTGTGTGGTGGGTATATATATCTGTTGTCTGTGTAGATATCTGTGTGTGGTGCTGTGTGATAATCTGTGTGTGTGTAAATATTTATTCGGTGTGTATATATTTCGTGTGTGTGTGTATATATCTGTATGTGTGTATATATTATATATGGGTGTGGGTTGTGTGTGGTGTGTGTGGGTGTGTGTGTGTGTGATGTGAGATGTGTGTGGTGTGTGTGTGTATCTCGTGTGTATGTGTATATATCTCTGTGTATGTGTGTGTGTATATATCAACGACGCCCTCGTAAAGGGAGATACAGCAAGAAGCGTTTCACAACGACGGCTTACCTGGTACCCCCATACTGTCCTAGCCCAGGACACCCCTCTAGAGCGCTCGCCTTTCCCCCCATGTCCTCACTACTTCACACCAGTGGGGGGGTGGATAGATTATGTGGGTGGGTGATGAGGGGTTGTGGTGCCTGGGGGTGGGGTGTGGGGGTGGGCGGTGGTGTGTGGGTGTGTGGGGGTGTGTAGATGAGGTGTGTTGGTATAGATCGGTGTGGGTAGTTAGTATCTGTGGGTGGATATCTGTGGGTGGTGTGGATGGTGTGGGGTGTGTGTGTGCGGCTCTGTGTGTGTGTGTGGGTTGTGTATATACTGTGTGTGTGTGTTACTGTGTGTGTGTAGTGTGTGTGTGTAGTGTGTAGTGTATCTAGTGTGAGCTGGGTGGGATGTGGTGTGTTTGTGTGTGCTGTGGGCGTGTGGGTGTGTGTGTGTGTGTGGTGTGTGTGTGTTGTGTGGGTGTGTATTTCTGTGTGTAAATATATCTGTGTGTGGTTAGTGTGGTTGTGTGTGTGTGTGTGTGTATCTGTGGGGTTGTATATATATGTTGCCTGTGTATATATCTGTGTGGTGTGTGTGTTGTGGTGTGGTGTATATATATCTGTGTGTGTGTATATACTGTGTGCATGTATATATCTCTGTGTGTGTGTTATATTGTGGTGTGTGTGGGGTGGTGTGTGTGTGTGTGTGTGTGTGTGTGTGGTGTGTGGGGGTGTGTGTGGGTTGTGTATGTATGTGTTGTGGTGTTGGGTGTGGGTGGTGGGTAGTTCTGTGTGTATATATCTGATGTGTGTGTGGTGTGTGTGTGTAGCTGTGTGTGTGTATTATATGTGTGTGTATAGATCTGTGTGTGGGTGTGTGGTGTGTGTAGGTATCTGTGTGTGTGTTGGATAATCGTGGGTGTGTGTGTATTATCTGGTGTTGTGATATATTATATATATAATATATATATGATCGTGTGTGATGTGTGTGTGTGTTTACCAGGTGTGGTGCTATATATATCTGTGGTGTGTGTGTGTATATATATCTGTGTATGTGTATATATATGTGTGTGTGTGTGTGTATATATCTGTGTGGGTGTATATATTTATCTGTGTGTGTATAAATTTCTGTGTGATGTGTGATATATATGCTAGTGTGTTGTATATATATATATATATATATATATCATATATGTGTGGCTGTGTGTGTGTAGTGTAATTTGTTGGTGGGGGGGGGCGGGGGGGGGCGTGCCTAGAGAGCGAGTGGGGAGGGGGTCAACTAGATATGTGTAGCGAGGTCGGGGTGGAGAATAGATGTGCGTGAATGGTGGAGATATATGTGGGGGATTGTGGATATATATGTGTGAGGGATATATATGGGTGTCGTGTATAGTACCTGGGCTGTGTGTGGGTGGTGAATTTGTGCGGTGTGGATATATGTGATATGTGGTCGGGGTGATATATTATAGGTGTGGGGGTGTATATATAGGGGGTGGATATATATGTGTGGTGTCGTGGGGCTGTATATTGTGGATCTGGTAGTGGTTTAGTATATGTAGTGTGTGTGTGTGTGTGTGTGGGTGTGTGTAGTGTGTTGTGTGGTGTGTGCTAGCTGTGCGGTGTGAGTGTAGTGGTATGATGTGGATGTGTGTAGTGATGGTGTGTGTGTGTGGTGCTGTGCTGGTGGGGTGTGTGTGGGGGTGGTGGGTGATGGGTAGAGTGTGCTCGTATGATGGATGTGGTATGATATAGTGGGTTATGTGGAGGATGTAGCGTGTGTGTGTGATTCGGGTGTATAG
>WSYH01000663.1:147500-153066 GCA_036426205.1 Ascaphus truei
ACCGGTGTGGATAGATATATCGTGTCCCTGTGGGGTGTGTGTCCGGTATATAATAAAGATGGTCTGGTCCTGGTATATATATGTGTGTGTGTGTGTGTGGATATATGGTTGTGTTGTGGTATATTTATAGTGTGTGTCATATATTCGGTGGGTGTGATATAATACGGTATGTGTGTATATATATATATATATATATATATTGTGTGTGTGTGGGTGTTGTGTGTGTGAATGTGTGTGTGTGTGTGTTTGTGTTGTGTGTCGTAGGTGTGTGTGTGTGTGTGGTGTGTGTGTGGCTGTGTGTGTGTGTGTGTGTCGTGTGTTTGGGGGGGGTGCATGTGGTGTGTGCTGTGGGTTGTGGGTATATAGGTCTGTGTATGTGTATCTTCTCTGTGATGTGATGTGTGTGTATATTGTGTGTGTGTGTATATATCTGTTGTGAGTGTATATCTGGGGGTGATATATCTTGTGTGTGTATATATGGTGTGTGTTGTGGTGTGTGGTTGGGGCAGCGGTGGGTGCGGGGCCAGGGCTGCAGGGCTAACTCGGCGGGGAGCAAACCGCGCCGGGCGGAGACGAGAAGCGATGGGTGCGCGGGGGGAGAAGCAGAGGGGGGGGCGGGCGTAGTATATATGTGGGTGGGGGATGCAAAGAACAGATGGGGCCGTGCCGGCGGCGTGGGGTGATCCCAGGGGTGTCACGAGGGGCGCGGGTGGGCCTTTAACCTCGGTAGGCGCCCGGTGGGTGTGAGAGGAGAACGGGGGCGCGACTGAGGGCCAAAAATGGCCAACGGGGTAGGGTTGTGGGGTGTAGCCGTGGGGGCGTGCCCCTCGGTGTGGCGGGGGTGGGGGGGCCCGTGGGGGGAAACCGGTCCACATGGGGGGTCGTTGTGTGTAGTGGGTGTGTGTCGGCGTGGATTATGTGAAACTGTGGTGGGGTGTGTCCCTGCGGGGATTGTGGGTTGTGGCGTGTGTCGTGTGCATTTATGCTGTGTATACGCTGCACTGCCTGGGGGTGGGGTGGTTGTGTGGGGTGTGGCACTGTGTGTGTATGTATAACTGTGTGTGTGATATATATGGGTGTGTGATATATATGGGTGTGTGTGTGGTTGTGTGTGCAGTGTCATATATGGGGGTTCTGATATATATGGTTGGCTGCCATGAGTATATATATGTGTGTGGTGTAGTGCGTGGAGTGTGTCGTGTGTGTGTTGGTGGTGTGTGTGTGTGGTGTGTGTGTTTCCCTGTTGGTGCGCAAGATGTGTGTGTGTGTGGTGTGTGGTGTGTGTGTGTATCTATGTGTGTGTGTATTCTGTTTTGTGTGTGTATAATCTGTGTGTGTGTATCTATTGTGTGGTTTGTGTATCTAGTGTGTGTGGTGGGGGTGTAGTAGAGGTGTGTGTGTGGATAATGGTGTGGGTTTGGGTCGTGGTGAGAGTAGTGTGGGGGGGTATAGATGGGCAGGCCGGGTGGATAAGGGGTTAGGGGGGATAGAGATGGGTCCTGTGTATAGAGTCGTGTGGTGGGTGTGTGTGTGGGTGTGTGTGTACAAGATAGTACTGGTGGGTGTGTGGGCGTGTGTCCGGGGGCTGTGTGTGTGATATATGTGTGTGTGTATGTGAGGTATGCTTGGGTGGTGGGATTGGATGTGTGTGTGTCCGTGTGTGTATATATCGGTGTGTGTGTGTGTAGATATCTGTGTCGTGTGTGTATATCTGGGTGTTTTGTGTGGGGTGTGTGTGTGTGTATATCTGTGTGTGTGTATGTATATCTGTGTGTGTCATTGTGAATAATATGTTGTCGGGTGTTGGTGTGTATCTTGTGGTGTATCTGTATGGGTATCTCTGTGTGTATCTCTGTGGGTTATCTTTGGGTGTATTCTCTGTGTGTATATCTGGTGTATATAGGGGGTGTGTGTGTGTGGTGTTTGGATGTATCTATATATATATATCTGTGTGTGTGTGGTGTGTATAATAGCTGTGTGTGTGTGTATATATCTGTGTTTGTGGAGCCTTAGATAGGTGGGGGCCCGGGGCGGCGGGGGCGTGGAAGAGAGGAGGGGGGGGTTTTAGGGGGGGAGTGTACCTTTACCCCCCATCACTAATCTTCCATCCCTCCCAAATTGGGGACCACTCCACACCCCCCCCCCTCCTGATCCCCCCCCCCAATCCCCCCCACCCCCGGCCCTCGTGTGAGAAGCAATGTGGCACCGCCGCCCTGTCCCGGGTAGGATATATGAGGTGGGTCTGTAATGTGTATATAATGCTGTGGTCGTGGTGGGGGGAGATAGTATGTGTGTGGGAGGTGTGCTGGGTGACCGTGTGGGTGGGGTGGGTGTGTGTGTGTGTGTGTGTTCGTGGGTGTGATGTGTGTCGTGTGTGTGGTGGATCATGTCTGTGTGTGTGTGTGTGGTGCGGTGTATATGGGTATATGAACCATGTGGCCGTGGTTATTATGTGTTGTGTGTAGTGGTGCTGTGTGTATAGCGTGTCTTTTTCGAGGTGGTGTGGGGGGGGGCGGGGGGAGAGATGGGGGGGTTGAGATAGGGGACCAATTCGGGCGTGGTAAGAGAGGGTGTGTGCGAGATATGGGTGGGTGTGGGGGTGGGTGGAGGGTGCGATAGGGTTTAGGGTGTGCGCGGGTGTGGGTGGCTGGGTGGGTGTGTGTGTGTGGGTGGGTGGGTGGGTGTGTACAGCTGTGGGATGGTGTGGTAGTATGTGGATGTGGTTGTATATATAATGTGTGTGTGTAATATGTGGGTGTGTGAGAGCGTGTGGGGTGTATATTATGTGCACCCCGCGTGTGTGTGGGGTGTGGGGTGTGTGTATATATATAATATGTGTGTGTGGTGGTATATGTGTGTGGGCTGTGTATATATATTGGTGTATGTGTGTTGTGTATATATCGTTGCGTGATATATCGGTGTGGGTGTGTTGTGTGTGTATAGATGTGTGTGTGTGGTGTGGATGTGTAGACTGTGTGTTGTATGTATATCTTGGTGGTGTGTGTGAAATATATGTGTGTGGTGATGTGGATGATTCTGTGTTGTTGTATATGTTATGTGTATATATGGGTGTATATAGTGTGGATATGTGTGTGTTATATATGGATGTTATATCTGTGTTTACTATCTGTGGGTGTGTGTGTGTGTGTGGGTGTGGTGTGTTGTGTGGTGTGTGTGTGTGTGTGTGGTGGGTGTGTGTGAACATGTGGGTTGTGGTGTGTTGATGTGTGATGTGTGGTGATGGGTCCTTGTGTGGGGTAGATATATAAGATATATCAGGTGTAGGGAGGGATGTCGGGGGTGCGATATATAGGTGGGGTGATATATATGTTGTCTAGTTTTGTCATATATATGTGCTGGGATTTTGTGTTGGGTGTGTGTGTATAGATATGTGTGCGTGTGCTGTATAATATGATGTGTGTGTGCTGTAGATAATATGTGTGTGTGTGTGTCTGTTGTCCCTGGTGGGTGTGGGTGTATATATGTGGCTGTTGTGTGTGTGTGCGCGTGTGTGTGGTGTCCTTAGTCGTGCGTCCGGGTGTGTGGTGTGTGTGTAGTGAGGCGTGGCTGTGGGTGTGTGTGTGTGTGTGTGTGTGTGTTGTGTGTGGGTGTGTGTGTGGGTGTGTGTCGGTGCGTGTGGATTTGTGTGTGTGTGTGGGTGTGTGTGGGGTGTGTGTGTGCTGTGTATATCTGTTTGTGGGTGTGTGTGTGTGTGTTGTGTATGATGGGTGTGTATGGTGTGTGTGTGGTATGTATATGGGTGTGCCGCTTGGGTGTATTCTGGGTGTGTAAGTGTGTGTATCTGGTTGTGTATATCTAGTGTGTATCTTTGTGTGTATCTCTGTGTGTATCTCTGTGTGTATATATGCTGTGTGTGTGTGGGCTGGTGTGTGGGTGTGCTTTTGTTGGTGTTGTGTGTGTGGTGTGGTGTGTGTGTGTGTGTGTGTGGTGTGTATATATATATCTATGGTGTGTGTGTGTGTGTGTGTAGATTATCTGGGTGTGTGTATATATCTGGGTTTTTGTGTATATATCTGGGGTGTGTGTGGGTGTGTGTATATATCGGTGTGTGGGTATATCTATGAGGTTGCTGAGTGTATATATACTGTGTGTGTTGTGTGTGTATATAGATGGTGTGGTGTGATATATTTGTGTGTGTGTGGGATATGTGGGAGGAGTGTTTATATATGTGTGTGTGTATATCTGTTGGTGTTTATACGGTGGTGTGTGGGTGTGTGGGTGTGTGTGTGTAGGTGTGTGGGTGTGTGTGTGTGTGTGTGGTGTGTGTGTGTGTGTGTGTGGGTGTGTGTGTGTGGGTGTGTGGGTGTTGTGTTGGTATATATGTGTGTGGTGTGTATATATCTGTGGTGTGTGGTAAATCTGTGTGTGGTGTGGGTGATAGTCTGTGGAGTGGGGTGTAGATGTATCTCTGAGAGCACCTGATGGTGCTATTCTCTGTTGTGTGTGTGTGCTGTGCGTGATATCTCATCATGTGGGTGGGCGTAATATATGAGTGTTGAGTAGGGTAGTGAGTATCAGTGTGGGGGGTTTAGAATGGGTGTGGAGTGAGAATATCTGTGTGTGTATAAAGTTATGTAGTGTGTGACGCTGGGTGGTGATAATACTGTGGTGTGTGGTAGGTGGATGTAGTGGGTGTATATGCTGGTAGATTCCCTGTGTGTATGTGTGTCTGTGTGTTATTATATAGCTGTGGAGTGTGTGTGTATATGTGGTGGTGTGTGTATATATAGGGTGCATGGTGTGTTGTGTGTGTGTGTGTGTGTGTGTGTGTGTGTATATATCTGTGTATGTGTGTGTATATCTGGTGCCTGTGTGTGGGTGTGTGTGTATGTGTGTGTTGTATAGCTGTGTGTGTGTATGTCTATCGGTGTTTCGTGGAATATATAGTGGGCGTGGTATATGTTTGTGTATATGTTTGGTATATGTAGTGTATCTCTGTGTGTATCTCTGTGTGTATCGTTTGTGTGTATCTCTGTGTGTATCATCGGTGTGATATAATATGTGTGTAGGTGTATATAGATATATATAGAGCATGTGTGTGTGTGTGTATATATATATGGTGTGCTGTGTATATATATGTGTTTGTGTATCTATATGTTGTGGTGGGTGTGTATAATATCGTGTGCTGTGTATATCATATATGTTGTGTGTTGTATATATATCGTGTGTCGTTGTGTGTGTCGACTTGTGATGGGTGTGTGATGTGGTGGTGTGTGTGTGTGGGCGTGTGGTGGGGGTGTGTGTGTGTGATGTGTGTGTGGGGTGTGTGGTTGTGTGTTGTGTGGGTGTGTTAGTTGTGGGTGTATTTGTAGATTTGTGTGTGGTTGTGTGTGGTGGGGTGTGTGTGTGTGTGTGTGTGGTGTGTGTAGGGGTGTGGGTGTGTGTGTGGTGTGCGGTGTGTGGGTGTGATGTGGGGTGGGTGTGGGTGTGTGGTTGGTGTGTGTGTATTTGTGTGTGATAGGGTGTGTGTGTGTGTAATGTGTGTGTGTGTGTGTGTGTGGGTGTGTGTGTGGCTGGGGTGTGTGTGTGTGGTGATGTGTGGTGG
>WSYH01000663.1:153075-177941 GCA_036426205.1 Ascaphus truei
TGTGTGTGTGTGTGTGTGTGTGTGTGTGTGTATCTCTGTGTTTGTATATGTTATGAGAGAAAAAAAGGCCCTAAAAAAGCACTCTAGTTTGTTTGAAAGTACAAATCACATAATATTTATTGATATATTGTCACAGAACAAATGTTTAAAACAAAGCACAGAAATTGTTAAAATAGAGCATGGATCCCCTGTTCATTACAAAGCTTAACACATCCTCCAAAAACATACCCTCATGGAGACAAAGCCAAAAGTCAACATTGACTCAGATAATGTTCAAAAGTACCTGACAAGATAAATCTGGTATAGCAACCAACATACTAAATAACCGTGGCTATGGCTACGTGATCATCAGCAAGAAATCAAGGCATACTACTATCCCCTACAATCCAGGGTTTGTCTATGGTGACAAAAAATAGCATGTAATTAACAGCCAAGATACACAATATAAAGCCAAAAAGCACATTTAGGCCTGTAAACAAGGAGAGTAATACATCACCTATGGTCAGGTACAAATAATTGGTGAATGAAAGGAGGAGACAAGGAGAGATGCTGGAAGCATAGTAACGTGACCCAGAGGGGAGACAAACCAGGGGACCCTGCCTGCTGAACCTGCTCCTAAGCGTTTCGGCCAAGAGCCTTCTACTGGGAGTGTTTGTATATGTGTGTGTGTATCTCTGTGTGTGTATCTCTGTGTGTGTGTATCTCTGTGTGTGTATCTCTGTGTGTGTGTGTGTATCTGTGTGTGTGTATCTGTGTGTGTATCTGTGTGTGTATCTGTGTGTGTGTATCTGTGTGTGTGTATCTGTGTGTGTGGATCTGTGTGTGTGGATCTGTGTGTGTGGATCTGTGTGTGTGTATCTGTGTGTGTGTCCGATGCCTTGCCTCCCGGTACTAGCGCGTAGTCAAAGACATCAGAAGGCTCAAGTAAAGGTCTTTCATCACATCAAAAAAAATCTATGCTGTCTTCCCATAGGGGGGGGAGGGAGAAACCTCAAGTATTAAATACAAGAGTATGGAAAGGTGACCCATGGGGCTGTCGCTAGATGGTGGGGGGAGGATCCAGCTGTATACATAGGATGGGTCCAGAGACTAAAAGAATTTTAATACCACCTCTGAGGGAACTCTGGGCTATGGGGGAACCTCTGCAAAGGTTGCCTTCCAACCTCTGAGGTGCAAAGGGGGGGGATACTCCCTGGCTTGGAGCGTTATGTGTGGAAAGAATTGCCCCTTAGTGTCCGAATGTCCCGGGAGAGATAGGAAGCTTGACTCCGAATGAAGCCATCCTTTTAGACCCACCGAGCCCGGATGCGTAATGGTGCATAAAGAGACTGTAGGTTTAACCTTTGAACCCCTGCGAAGGGGAAGCGGTTAGTTGCAAAAGGTGAGATATATTTACGTCTCCCGACAGGATTAACTTAGAAAGAAACATCGGTGGCATAATCCAAGGAGAAATTGGTCACCCGAGATCCCGATGAGTAAGGTGAGCCATGGATCAGGGTTCTTGGGGCAGGGAGCGCGGACACCGCATTAGTGAGGCGCCTATAGATGGGGCCATGCGCCGACACAAAAATTGAGGGGGGGTGTCTGTGATAATGGGAAATAGTTCAACGAAATTTAGGTAATCTCATGATAGGATAACAGCCATCATTTCAAACTCAAAGGTGCCAGGCCACGGGGCCGAAGACTAAACAAGGTGGGTTAAGTTTAGTGGTGTGCCCGCCAAGAAAGAAAGAAAAACTTCAATTTTTCATAGAACCTTAGGATTTATTTTAGAAACAGTACAGTATAAAAAAAAAAAAGACAAGAACAACGATACATTAATGTTTTTTCTTCCTGAACACTATTGCATCTCTGGACTCTCTCTACCTCTGCTCCCCTCTGATTCCCTCTGACTCCCTCTGACTAACACTCTCACTCTCTCCAGACACCACGCACTCTCATACACACCTCTCAGACACACACTCCAGACACACACTCTTCAGACACTCTCTCTTCTCAGACACTCGCTCTCAGACACATCTCTCTCAGACGACTCTCTCTCAGACACACACTCTTATACACACACTCTCATACACACAGTCCTCAGACATCGAAAACACACTCTACCGACACCACACTCTCAACCACACTCTCCTCAGACACCTCCTCAGACATCTCTCTCAGACGACACCTCTCAGACACACAACTCCTCCGACACTCACTCTCAGACACACCTCGCATACACTTCAATTTTCATAGAAACTTAGTTTATTTTAAAAAGTACAGTATATAAAAAAAAAAAGAAACAGAACAACGATAAAATTACTGTTTTCTTCTTTCCATGACACTTGCCTCTCTGCCTCTCTCTCCCTCTGACTTCTGACTCCCTCTGACTAGACACCTCACTCTCACACAACAAGCACCACACTCTCAGAGCACACACTCTCAGACACCATCTCAGACACAAACTCTCAGACAGACACACCTCTCCTACCCACTCTCCAGACACTCTCTCTCAGACACTCTCCTTCATACACTCTCCTCAGACCAACCCACTCTCAGACACCTCTCTCATACACTCTCTCTCCAGACACTCTCTCTTCAGATACTCTCTCTCCGACACTCTCTCCTCAGACACAACTCTCAGAACTCTCTCTCAGACACACACTCTCAGAACACCTCTCTCTCAGATCCACCTTTCAGACAACTCTCTCTCAGGGACACAACCTCTCAGACACTCTCTCTCCAGACACACACTCTTCTCTCTCTTCTCAGACACACACCCACCTCTCTCTCTCAGACAAACACTTCTCTCTACTCTCCAGACAACTCTCTCTCTCTCTCGTCTCTCTCTCCTCTGACATACACACACAAGATACAACACAACAGAGATACACCAGCAGAGATTACACACGGAGAGATACCACAGAGCCGGAGTACTCACCAGAGATACACACACAGATATCACCACACAATACACACACACAGAGCTACACACACAAACAGAGATACACACACACAGATATATATATATATATATATATATGTGTGATGTGTGTGTGTGTGTGTGAATATATTTATCAAAGTTGCACAATGTTAATAATTTATTCTCACATGTCTTTTTTTTTTAAATGTTTCAAATATTATATAATATACACACACACACACACACACAGCTACCAAGTGACAAACACACACAGTGATACCCGCCTCCCAAGCGCGCTTGCTGTCTCCTCTGCCAGGACAGCAAAAAGCTCCTGGTAGACACATGTCTTTTTTTTTAAATGTTTAAAATATTATATAATATACACACACACACACACACACATACACACATACACACACAGCTACCAAGTGACAAACACACACAGTGATACTCGCCTCCCAAGCGCGCAAACACACACAGTGATACCCGCCTCCCAAGCGCGCTTGCTGTCTCCTCTGCCAGGACAGCAAAAAGCTCCTGGTAGAGCGAGCGGCAGCAAGCAAGAGCGAGCAGCAGCACCTAAGCGCTTACTATGTCCCAGGCCGGAGGAACTATAGCCGCGCTGATTACAGATGCAGGGGCTTTGTGCATCTGTTCAGCCCGGCTCAGCGACGCTGAGAGAGGGAGGCCTGGCGTGCACGCTGGAGGAGCAGCACCGGGTGACAGATGTCTCCCAGCAGCACTGCAGCCTCACAAACCCCCGCAGCACACTGGCCCTCCCTCCCCGCAGCACACCGGCCCGTTAGAGTGTGTGAGAGAGAGTGAGAGTGTCTGAGAGAGACACCAACTGCGCACTGCAACTGTTAGGTATGTATATACACCTTTGTTTTTACTTTGGGCGCCGCGTAAAAATCCTGATCACCTTGGGGAGCCTTGAACCGAAAAAGTTTGGGAACCACTGCATTAAGGTTTTCCTTTCCAAAGAGAGCTGGGTTAGGTTGGGAGCACGCTACTTTTTTGTTAATATATACAATTTGATCTCTTAGGGGCCTAGCTGCTATTTTGTTCTTAAAGGAAAGCCTGTACTATTTCATGGCATGCTTCCTTTTCATCCTTCCATCCAATCTGCCTCCTTTAATCTATAGCTGAAGGAGCAGCTCAGTGAGTAAGGACACTGACTGGTAACAATTTGAATCAGGGGAACCTGGTTCAGTGTAAGCTGTGACTTGTGACCCTAGGCAACCAAAAACATAGAGTGTAAGATCGTCTGGCAGGGACACTTGTCTGTAAAAATCCTATATGCTGCATACAGCGCGCTACACTGTAATTGTGAAGCACCTTGAGTCAGCGCTATCTATCTATATATAATAAAACTGATTCTTGTATGTCTGGTGCTAGATGCGGCGAATCTGATTGGTGCCTCTATGACGTCACCCAACTGCCACTCTCTTCTCCTCACCCGCAGAGACACACACACACTCTCTCTGTCCTCTCCCTCCCCCCACTAACCCCCCATCCACACTCACCCTTACGGCCGCCACGAGGGGGGGGGGGACAGAGGCCAAGTGGCGGGCTCGCGCCGGACATGCCCTTTGCCTCTGGTCCCCTTCCCCACGGCGTCCCTTGGTGCACGCGTGGGGATGGGATAGGGAGTGCGGTGGTGGGCGCAGTACGGATGGGGGAGGTGGGGAGCGCTGTTCGGATCGCAGGACTCCAACTCTCCCTACCCCCCCTCCTCCTGTCCCATTGTGTGTGTGTGTGTGTTCACTGTGTGTGTGTGTGTGTGTGTGGTGTGACACTGTAGGGTGGAACGTGGAGCTGCGCATGGGGGGGGTGGGGAGACGGGAAGAGAGAGGGGGGTAGTGGAGACAATAGACAAGGGGAGTGTAGAGGAGGGAGCCGGAAATTTGTAAGCGCCGGCAACGCGGGTGCCTGTCCTGTCCACTGTCCCCCTGCCTGTGCACTGTGCCGCTCCCCCCCCCCTGTCCACTGTGTCCCCCCTCCTGTCCAGCTGCCCCCCCCCCCTCCTCCTCCTAGCGGGAAATTTAACTCACGGGCAACGCCGGGTCTCTCAGCTAATATGAAATAAAATTAAATTGCTAAAATGCTGTGTAGAGTATTTGTAGTTAAAACCAAAAGGTGGAGCCCTATGCCAGCTGTAGAAAGCCCGGACTTGCACAGTGCAATGGAATCACATGACTTTTCTGCAGGAAAGGATTTGCGTCCTTACAGGAAGTACATTGAGAAAAGAAAATGTCCCAGCTGAGGAGAGGAACAGGAACACAGGAGCGGCTTCTGCTGTGCCAGGCTGCCCACTGTGTGCGTGTGTGTGAGCCTAATGTGATAGGATTCAGTCCTGTTCTGGTATCGGTGTTTGCTGGTCTATTAGCAACTTCTTTGACAAAATAGAGTAAGGTCTAAAACAAAAGGGGCCACCCTGCATCATTACCACGATGATGATCTGAGGTTAGCTGTAGTTCTGTAATAGGGAGGTAGTCGGCTGGTCTCCTGTGAATTTTGGGACAGGCGCAGTGAGGAAGGGCAACGTCACATGCAGGCAGGGTTGACACCTTCTACTGAAGTCCAACACGAAGATTTTTTTTTATTAAATGCCTGCATGTCACGGCATCTTTCCCCTGCAACTGTTCTCAATATGGCCGCGCAGCGTCAAATGGCGCCGCTTTGTCATGACAATGGGACGTGGCACTGCGTTACGTCATGACGTCATGTAGTGTTCCCGTTGTCATTGTAAAACGGCGCCATTTGACGCCACACGGCCATATTGAGAACAGTTACTGGGTGAAGATGCCAGAGACGCAGCCTGCCGCCCGCCCAGGGTTGCCGCCACCCGGAGGTTTTCTAGGTAAACCCGTAGCCCGGAGATACGAGGCCAAAACCCGTAGTCTCCGGGTGAAACCCAGAGTGGTGACAACCCTGCGTCCGCCTTGTGACTTTACATTGCCGTGACAACAGGACAGCATGTGATGTCACAGCAGCATTTGACGCTGAAGGAGGAGGGCGACACCAGGTAAGTGAATAAGGGCGGCAGTTTTGTAAATCCGTTACGGAGCATAAGAGAACAAAAACATGGAAATGCTGTGATTACCCATAATCTCCCATCCACAGCGTGTTCCACTGACCCTGAATGGGGGTTTAATAACTTGTCATAATGCAATTACCAACGTGTTAACACCTTTTGCTTATGTAAACCCTTTTCATTCTAAAAACGCAAGGAGAAAGTGTCGCTAGTCTTGTGCGAATTTGTTACTAATTGTTGACTACAATTTCAATCTGATACCACCTCTGTGGGTACATACCCAGGCACATTTGATGTGTTTGTAAACAAACATGTTTTGTCAACTTGCTTTTAAATGAACCCTCTGAAAATGTTAATTACATTGATGCATAGTACAAGATTAGTTGAGTTTTCTTTCACATTGCCTGAGCTGATTTTATTTATTTATTGGTACTAATTTTGCTCAAGTGAAAAACTTGAGTAAAGTTCTCTAAATCTTCTTAATGCAGAAAATTTAATCTGAGCAATCAGAATTCCATGCTTAAAGTTGCAGTTCAAGCTGTCGTTTAAAAAATATATATATTGTGCATCAATGCAATCTACACACTGACAAGTGATTAGCTAAGTTGCTGATCCATCCGTACTCCTGTAACCGATAGCTGAAATTCGACTGGTGGTTCACTAAATGCATCTTGGGTCCTGTTCTGCTGCACTGACAGCCAAAGTTCTGTGAGGAAGATCATGTGACCAGGCAGGCACTAGATTTAATTGGTTCACTGCTAGAGAGGACAGGGCTCAAAAAGGTGATTTTGTTTCAGAAGGGGAATGGGATGTGACTTTGTAAATGGTTGCTATAGGAACAAAAATGCCTGTTATGTTAGAATACATTAAAAATGTCTTTAAAATTGCTTTTTTTTAATCTTATTTAAATGCTACAAGTATTTTCTCATAGTACAGAACTGATTTTTTTTTTTTTTTAAATACACATGTAGGACATTGCTTGCTCAATTGTACATGACAATATTAATTGTACATGACAATAATATTGTTTATTGTCCCTTGACATTCCTTGTCATGATGCCGCTTTTATCTGGAGAAAGGTTAAAATATGATAAGTAGGTGCTGCTGGCAAATGGGTATCTTGACAGCAGTAAACATTGGCTGTGTTAAAGCAGTAATCCACGCTGACTGTTCATTTTTGGGGGAGTGGAAGGGGTTTATTAACTCGGTTTACAAGGTATTACTCCTTTTGTCAGGGAAGTAGGAATATTTCCTCCTGGACAGAAAATATCATCTTTGTTATGCTCAATTTGCGGAAGCCATTAACATTGCAGCTTTCTATTGGTGCCACGGGGGCCAGATTTGTCATTTTTCATGTCAAACGATAAATGATAAATATCTCGGGGACCAGATAAAAATGGGATTGTTTGTACGTGTGTGTGGGTTGTAATAATATTCCTCATCCATTCTCCAATTATCATTCACGTTGTAAAACTGTGTATCATTCCATCATCTCTTGCACTCCAGGACCATGTCTTCCATTAAGATTGAGTGTGTTGTCCGTGACAAGTGCAGGATTGGAGAATCCCCAGTGTGGGAGGAAAAGGAAGGCACCATGCTGTATGTGGACATCACAGGACAGAAGGTTTGTCGGTGGAACCCTAACACCAACAATGTGCAGAGTGTATGTGTAGGTGAGTGGGAGACTAATTAGGGAGCATTGTCATGCAGTTATTACTTTTTCTATGTTACGTTTAATGAGACACAACAAGCAACAGTAGCATAAAATATAACCAATTTGTCAAAAAGTAATCAACAACTTCCCCGGCTGCTAAATTATGTTTTTAACCTTTACTTTATTGCAGAGAAAAAATAAAATAAAATACACTGGCGCCAAATATTGTCCAATAAGATGAGTCCTGTGATCCTCAAGAATCCGCACAAGTGCTTGCAGGTCATGTAATGAGAAAAACAAACAAACAAACGAACAGATCATAGCATATAACTGCTGGGCGAGGGCAGCCTATGCTAAAGACACTACATACAGAAAAAGTAACAGACTAAAATGATTTATTAAAACATAAGGAACTGTGTCATTAAACAAGGGACAGCGGTACAATGACAGAACGCTGTTGATCCGGAGATGGTAAAATCAAAACCCTACTTACAAGAAGCAGGGTGACAACTGGCGGTGATAAACTGAGGTTGGTGTCCAGAGGTATCAGGGTGATGGTCCGACAGAGCTACCACTCTGTGACGCTGATGTCGTCGCCAAAGTCTCCCTGTAGTCGTTCATGGGGAAGCGCCGGAGGGTGGGGGGGGAAGCAGACTCGCTGGGGCGCTCACGCCGACACCGCGTGTGGCTAATCCCCTTCTCTCACTGCTCCTCCTCTCTGCCCGGCGTCCGCAGGGTTAAAGGCACACAAACCTCTCCGCTCAGACACACTGATACAACAGCTAGTCCCACAGAGTACTGAAGCAGTCCAAAAGGTGACAACTAGCACCCGCCCTACTGAGAAAGTAGATTTGTTCTACGAAACGCGTCCAGCGAGTCTGCCTCCCCCCCCTGACTTTTTCTGTATGTAGTGTCTTTAGCATAGGCTGCCCTCACCCAGCAGTTATATGCTATGATCTGTTTGTTTGTTTGTCATTTCTCGTTTCATGACCTGAAAGCACTTGTGCGGATTCTTGAGGATCACAGGACTCATCTTATTGGACAATATTTGGCGCCAGGTTTATTTTGTTTTATGTTTGATTCTGTCTGTACTGGACAGTAGGTATCAGGCAGCCTATCTTTATGTAAAGAGTGTATTATTGATTGTATCACTAGTTAGTTATTTAGGCACTTTAGCGCTTTATTCACAGCATTTTTTTCGAAGATAACTAAGAAATGTTACATCTTTTTCAGACATTTATTGAAAAGAGTACAGTATAATTTCAATAACTATATATATATATACACACACACACACACACACGAACTACAACTGGATGGACAGTTCACTTACAATTAAAAAGTTAATCAATAGAAATCAGGATCAGAACTTTTAGAAAGGAAGAACGATGTTACAATTAAAAAGATAAAAGACAAACGAAGAAGAATGAGTATTCCCCACTTAATTAGGCTTTAACTTAAAGATTGCACAGTTTCATGTTACATAGGGTAGAAGGGAACCAATCCCAAAATCAGGGCTCAATTGCACCAAAACATCAGTATGTAGATATCACACAAAGAAGAAAACACCCATAAGGGAATGAGCTATGATAAGAGCTGTGTGAGACTTATAATACACCTGTAGCCATTAAACTCCTGTCAATAAAACAATGCAATAGTGTCAATAAGGTGGTGACAGACCTATATATATACCATAAGGGTCATGCCTACCCTCCCAATAATACAACCAGCATGAACAACATGTCTTATGGAGTTAACAGGTATATACTCACAATACGGCTGCTCATCCCTGGGTGGTGCGTGCCTCACGTCGGTTTCAAAGCAGTCCAAGTAGATGTCCCATAGGGTCAAAAAACGGAGCACAGCAGCAGCAAAAAGTGGGGCCACAAACCCTTTTCAAAATGAACTCTTTGACAAAGGGACACCTGTCCCGAAACGCGTCAGAGTTACTCTGCACCCCTCAATTGTGTTTCAATAAATCGTTTTTAATCTTTCTTCTGGTTTGTGGCCCCACTTTTTGCTGCTGCTGTGCTCCGTTTTTTGACCCTATGGGACATCTACTTGGACAGTTTCATGTTACATTGGAGGTACATGATGGTTTATACACCATCGCCACATGCAGATCACTAAGAAATCAGAACACATTTAGGACAGTGCAGAAGGATACATCATCTGCGGAGTTCAATCGAAGACCCAGGTTGGGTTTATTTTCCAAATATTCAAGCACCTGCACCTCACAACAGAACTATACGTAACGCATGCAATTTGCGAGCTAGAATACTTTTTATTACCATATTCAATATGATGAGAAGTAGGGTACAGTAAAGTAAACAATGCATTGAGTTTCATTTGTGTGAATGGTAGTTACTGCATTGTTAACTACCATGGCCTTTACCCACAATACAGGCCATAAATCCCATTAGTTTTGACTGCTGTGAGATCTTTCTCCACTCTTTTTTCTAGCTGTCTTTCTTTTTTCTTAGGTGTCTGTAATGCCTTATTTAACTCACATAGTAGAGGGTTACTCACTCCAGAATGTCTTCCTCAAGTAGTCTTACAGAACATGAAGATACCATCTTATGAAGGCATCTCCTCACTGACAATCATTTACATGTGAGAACAGTAGACATGGATTGCTCTTCAAAATTGCTTGCTCTGTTAGTTTTTCATGTGGGTTAATTGTTTAGTCACTGATTAGGTGAGAAGGGAGGTATTACACTGCCTCTCACTCACCTGTGCAGATACATCTATTGTCCTCCAAATAAAAGTCCCTTTATCTGTTATTTTATTTACAAACGATGAGCTCTGCTATGGGTGAATTATTAGTACACATATGAAGTAAGTGGAGGACTTGGGTTCTCGGAAGTCACTATATATTTTTCAGAGGTTCTGTGGAGTCACAATACATTCTTAAAAGGTTCCACAGTTCTTAAAAGATTGAAATCCACTAATATATGTAACCTGCAAGATGACAGAAATGTATCATAAGATGCTTACTGATTTCTGTTACGGCACCCTCCAATACTTGGCAGTTTTTATAACCAGATTGGATTTGAATGATTTACTAAGGAGTTTGCTTCTGTTGTGACGTGTTGTGTTAATTACCTATCTTTTCCCCTCTGTGTAGAAGCCCCAATTGGCTCTGTTGCACTTCGGAAATTGGGTGGTTATGTTGTTGCCATGGGAACCACGTTTGGAGGTCTTAATTGGGAGGACCAGTCTGTAACCACGATCGCCCGTGTTGATGAGGACAAGCCCAACAACCGGTTTAATGATGGGAAGGTTGACCCAGAAGGAAGATTTTTTGCAGGTACAGTTTAGCTTAAACTGTACCAGAACATTTAAATAAGCAGAATAATCAGTGGTGTTACCCATGTGAATCTTATATATGTGTGTGTTTATATATATATATATATATATATATATATATATTGTTAAAGTCCATTTACATCCAAATGTACGTATATACAAAATACAAAAACTGTGCCAACGGATGTACAAATAATACATAACATAATAAATATATCTATCATATAAAAACGAGAGTCGACAGGATTGAGAATACCCATATTTTCCTACGGAACTGCATTTGTGTCGTCCACTAGTATGTGTTAGGTGGGGTTGGTGATTATACAGTGTAGGACTATAAGAAGATACAGTATAATGAATAAGTAGAACTGTAGTAAGCTCTGCTGTGTTACAATGATATGAAGGCAAAGATTGCATTAGCAATTTGGATTGTCTATGACTTTTGATTATAAGTCAAGTAAATCCCTTAGCTGTGACAGGTTGTGTTTAACGTAGTAAGCATATTAATATAACTAAGGTTGTATACATCATATTCGTACATTAATCATTTCAGTATGGTCCCCACAGGCACCATGGCCCAGGAGATCCGCCCTGCGGTTGTCGAGAGGAACCAGGGTTCTCTGTTCACCCTCTATCCTGATCATTCTGTGGTGAAGCACTTTGACATGGTGGACATCTCTAATGGCTTAGACTGGTCCCTCGATCACAAAACGCTGTATTACATAGACAGCCTTTCGTACGCAGTTGATGCTTTCGACTATGATGTGAAAACTGGAAAAGTCTGTAAGTAATGGCTTTTACAAAAAAGGTGCTGCCATTGTTTTATTGTACGAGTTTGTCTGTACTAGTATGAATGATCTTCAAGAATGCAGCTTTTTCCACCGATTCTGGTATCATCAAATGGAAACACATCGGAATCTATTGTCTGTATACTGTATCTGCCATCGTTTAATGTTAATATGAAGCCAACGCTGTTTTTTTCATCTTTAATTACAAGTCCCTGGCTGGTGCTTTGTTTTATAAACAATGAGTACTTTTGTGCATTTTTAACTGTTGATGTTTTTCCATATCCTGTGTATGATGCCGCATGCATTATTTTCACCTCCGGGATCGCTTGGTTCCTGAGATACATACTGATAAAAGTAGCATGTTCCAGTCTCCTCCAGGGAAAACAAAATGGCAGTTTCAATTTCCCACATCGCGCAGGCCAATAGGAAGCAGCGATATGATCCGTTGTGGCTTTTTATTGGCCTGTGTCACTTGGGGGATTTAGAGTTTAGGTTTGGGTCTTACTCTATACGGCTGGTGGAAGTCTACCTCACTGGAAGGCTATGGCCCCAGTGAGCGCGTGTGTGCAAGAGAACGCCTGGCGCCGCTCGTGGCCTTCACCTGTGCAACCGTAGGACTTCAGATCACTCGCGGTGGGGAGGCGTGGCGGGGCCGCGGCCATGACATCATGCGGCTGGTTCCCCCTCATTGGCTGAACCTCCGCCATGACGTTGTCATCACTCGGCCGTCGCGCCAAAAGTCACATTTCTTAACTTTTAAAAATATAGTCGCGCTTTGTGCATGCGCGCGCACGGACTGACTGGGGCCGGCCCCATAGAGTCATCTCTTGTTCGTGCACGCCGTCGCGATCACTGGGGATGAGCCTTGGCATTGAGAAATCTGCATCGAGAAACGTGTTCTTAAAAAAATTATAGAACAGTTTTAATTCATTTTTTTTAGTTCTGCTTTTTATGTTACAGTTCTTTTACCAGGAAATGCTTTCAAAATAGCTGAATATCTTTTGAATAGTTGATGTCATTGAGAGGTCAGGGCAAAGGGAAGCAATCCAGTTCTTCCCCATTTTATGATGATGCATCCTTCATAGTTCCCCTTGGGCAGCCTTACTTTCCATAGTTACTTTCATTTTATACAGGAACCTCTCTATTCCCATAGAGAACTGTAACCAATGAATATATGTGTTATATACTAAACCCCCAACTCTTGTTACTACCTGGAAAATAATATATCTGTCTCTGGAAGTCCTGTCATGGTAGATCAAGACCCTTTTATTCTATGCAATATGCAGTGACGGCGTGTCCCTGTGCTAGAGACAAGTCCAGCTTCATTCAAGTCCCCTAAAATGGGTTATTGAATAGAGCTCAATGTATCAAGGCAAGTCTGATATTACATTCCAGTCTTCCTGTGCCAGTTGGTGTCAATGTATCAAGGTACTTAGCACCTATTGTTCCCTTCTTGGGTTATGTTGTAATTTGGGGAGTATCAAAAGGAGGAGTTAGGGGTTTTGCCAAGTGTGAGGTAGCAGGGCGGATTGGGGGTGAAATGGGGATTGGAATTTCACTTACCTGCCGGGACATCACGTGATGGCACGTGGTCATGGCAACGTGTCTCCATAACGCAGCGACCCATGACTATGCAACGTCGATGGAGGAGGGCCACGCCAGAAACGGTAAGTCTTACAGAGGTCCCGCTGTATCCCCAGCAATGACTTTAATTGTTGTGGGAAAGAGCGCAGGGCCTCTGTAACCACGATGCATAGAGCTCCACCGGTCCCTGGTCCCACTGGGTATTTGCCCAGTGTCTAGATGGCCTATTCCGTCTCTGGGTGCCAGACACCTTTCCAGTTCACACTGGGTCAAATGTGCGAAGAATACATGCAAAAGATCACATTCCCATAATTTCTTAGGACATGCAGAAATGGAGATTATATACTGATGATATATATCTATATATATAGATATATATATATATATATATCTATATATATATATATATATATATATATATCAATTATTATGAATGAATGGCCATTAAAAGTTAAAAATCATGCATTCTCCTTGCTGAGTCTGTACATACCACGCACTAATTGAAATAGGAGTTTCCCCTCTTCATACATTAAACTCAAATGAAAGGTTTGACATGTATGTCCTGAATTTTCAGGGAGTTTCGAAACCTAATGCAACTGAAATGTATTCTTGATATTCAACAGCATTTTGTACATTGATAATATTTGGAAACTGTACTCCTCTGCAGCTAGCGAATGCATTGCAATCCTCTCTGGCATCAAAGCGATTGGTTGCTAAATATTTTGACCTAAATTCCCAACTTGCTCCGTGATCAGATCTCACCCCTAACAATGCTAGCATGGCACATAGCTTAGTTACTGCTTCTCTTCCACAGCGAACCGCAGGCACTTATACAAGCTGGAGAAGGGTGAAGGAATCCCAGATGGGATGTGCATAGATGCAGAAGGAAAACTTTGGGTGGCATGTTATAATGGAGGAAGGGTGATTCGCATAGATCCTCAGACTGGTATGTTGTGGGCCTGCCACCCATTTGAAAAAGCCTTTTGAGTATATAATAAATTCTATGTTACTAATGTGTTTCCAAACTCATTAACGGTATGGAAAATCATTCTAAAAAAGAGGTCATTGTATTATCTGTAATAAGCACCAGATATGTATTGCTGCATATGAGATAGGAACATATCTCTTATTCTATGTGCTGCAGGAAAGCGAATCCAAACGGTAACATTGCCAGTGGACAAGACAACCTCCTGCTGCTTTGGGGGAAAGGATTACTCAGACATGTACGTGACTTCTGCCTGCGATGGAATGGACGAGGAGCTGAGCGCCCGGCAGCCTCAGTCTGGGGGCATTTTCAAGGTTATTTCCATTTCCCCTATACACTGATAAGCCTAACGTACAACCATCCTGCATGTGCCTTAGTGATATGAATTTAGGGCTTTTTACTTTACATACATAGTATATCAAAGCAAAGCTAGACAGGTGAGAGAGAGAGAGAGATTTAGTGTTCAAACAATGATTTAGTGTTGACATTGCAATGTCAATGAAATTATACGGCTCACTGCACTTTAAAGGGGAATAAATATTAACTGGAGTTCGATAGGGATCTGCACACTTCCAGCTTTATAATGTTTCCCAGAGTTATTCTCCACTGTCTTCAACTGTGCACAGGTTTCTAAATAACCATAACACTCTAATATTGAAGAGAAGGGCCACTTGGCCCAGATTTACAACATGAGTCTAAAATGTAGTTCCGAAGTAAATGAGTTTTAAAACCGCAATCCCAACCGTTTATTTAAAATATATATGTGATGCCCTTCCTGAGTCCCCCCGGGGCGGAACCATGTTCTATTTAAGCTTTAGGGACCCTCCAGTGAGATTACAGATGTGACAAATCCGTTCACGGGAAACAACAGTGCCATTCAAATCTCGCGGGTCCTGCGAGCCAATAAGGAAGCTTCAGCGTCAGGCATTGCGGCTTTCTACCGCACCGCTATTTAAATCCCTAGGGAAGCCAGGAAGTAATACTGGTAACTTTATTGTTAAATAGCGCGTGAATCCGGTTGTCTCCGGAGCTGAAAAAAAAAGCCTGATTTAGCTCTAACTGACCCCTCCATTCCCATCCTGTGAAATGGCGGGATTGCTGCTTTTAAAGTGAGCCCAGACTTGGCAATGTCTAACCCTCTGGCCCTACGTAGCAGGTGTCTCCCGACTGTCAGCGGAAGTGATGTCACAGAGAGGCGGCTGCCTCTTAGGGATTGTGACATTCTATTTTCTTTTCTTGCAGATAACTGGACTAGGCGTAAAGGGAATACCACCCAACGTATATGCGGGTTAAACAAACAAACAAAAATGGAAACAGCAATGTTATTAATGTCTCTCCTATGCTCTTACAACAGATGAGTTTACCTGATCAACCGCAGAATAACTAACCTACTGGCTACAAAGGAAAAGCCAAACGTGCATTTTCATCAACTGCTATTTCCCGGTTTGGGCTTTCATGCAATACATTTTCAGCTACAAATACAATAAATGCCATCATTGCCCAATGTAATCATTCTAATCTTGTTATTCCTACTTTGGAAGAATCATCAATAAACCCTTCACTTTTGTGCTGCTCTCAGTCAGTGAAGGGGTTAAAGCATATTGTAATAATGCAAATGTATATCTCAGGAGCATGAACAAACAAATACAAATGTGGCAACATTATTCACTTTGCATTCGCATTAAATCTACTTTCAATTCGATTTCTAAATCAAGGTGAAATAAGCATTTGTGCATCGCAGCATTACGGAAATCTGTACGCTGTACATTAATATGACCATTCCTGCCTCCTCAATGTTTCACTTGCTAGTCTGAAGATAAGTGGACAGAGCGATGCACATGTGCACTGGTGCCTAATAATACACCGTTTTCAGGAAAAAAGGGACCCCTTCAGTTTTGCCTCGTATATATTTTTTGCTTAACTCCCATGAAAATGTGCACAATTGTAGATCTGTTATGTAGATTAACACTATATAAAAAGCACAATGTGGACAATCAACTGACGTTAACTAAATTGATGTCACTGTATTATGTCAACTAGTACCAGATACACTGCGGTAGAAATAGATCTTCCTTTCGTAGCGCGTAAATGCGTTAAACTGTTGTAATCTAATCTGAAAAACTAAAATTACTATAAAGTTTGGGTTCAAAGTATGTTTCAAAGTGTGTGTTCAAAATGTCCTGTTGAAATGCACGCCCCGAAGACGAGAACGCCAGTGTCTGCCTGTATAATTGATATCGCGTTGATACCGCTGCTCCCACTCCTGAATGATACGTCGTCGCAGCTCATCAACATCCCGGATCTCCTCCCTGTAAACTCGTTCTTGCAAGATGTCCCAGATTTTATAGTTACCAGGATGCAAATCGGGAATGTTAGGTCAAAGGGTCGGCAGAAGTAGGTCTGGAGTCCATTTTGTAACTATGCACTTGATCAGGTCATCATGCCGTCACCAATTCCAAAGAATATTTTTTAGATTATCAAATAATTCTTAAATCTAATAATCTACTGTGATATACCTATAATTGCAAAACTTTCCCCCCAAAATGTCGTGATTTTTCTGCAGGATATGACGAAAAATAAAAGGGGCCCTGAAACACAGTGTAGATATTAATCCTTTGATTCCACATCTCAATCCACTCTCTCCTCTGATGGATTGTCCGGCCCAGTCATAATTTCTAACTTTGAACTTTCTCCCTTCTCAGAGTGGGCCCTGAACGGCATATTCCTGTGCTGTAACATAGAGAGGATCTTCTCAAAGCCTATTTATCATAAGGAAAAAAAAGGTGTCAGTAAAGTGCAGGAAAATGCCCCAATTCACAAAGGGGCGTCAAGCTTTAGCACGCCTTTACTCCTATTCAAATAATACGGAGCAAACGCATGCTCAACCTTCATCATCACTTATTTTTAAAGTAAATACAGGCCTCTACTTAAGGGGTCGTCACAATACTACTAAGTCGTCATATTACTCGACCTCTCTGCAGCATTTGACACCATGGACCACCCTCTTCTCCTACACATTCTCCATACTCTTGGTATTCGGAACAAAGCTGTATCCTGGATCTCATCCTACCACTTCCATCGTACTTTCAGTGTCTCTTCTGCTAACACCTCCTCCTCCTCTATTGATCTCTCTGTGGGGGTACCCCAGGGCTCTGTCCTGGGACCTCTTCTCTTTTCTCTGTACACGCTCTCTCTAGGTGACCTAATAACATCTTTTGGGTTTAATTATCACCTCTATGCTGACGACACACAAATATACTTTTCAACACCCGACCTTATACCTGCTGTACAAACCAAAGTTTCTGAATGCCTCTGCTATATCATCCTGGATGGCCTTCCGCCGCCTTAAACTCAACATGGCTAAAACAGAGCTCCTCATACTTCCTCCGAAACCTGGCCCTACTACCTCCTCCACATTACTGTTGGAACTACGATCATTCACCCAGTAGCCCAAGCATGCTGCCTAGGGGTCACACTCGACTTCTCTCACATTCGCCCCTCACATTCAAAACATTTCTAAAACTTGTTGCTTTTTCCTCCGCAATATAACAAAGATACGCCCTTTCCTCTGTTGCTCGACTGCTAAAACTCTGACTCAGGCCCTCATTCTCTCCCGTCTTGATTACTGTAACCTCCTGCTGTCCGGCCTTCCTGCCTCTCACCTGTCTCCCCTACAATCTATCCTAAACGCTGCTGCCAGAATCACTGTACTCTTTCCTAGATCTGTCTCAGCATCTCCCCTCATGCAATCCCTCTCCTGGCATCCGATCAAATCCCGCATCTCACACTCCATTCTTCTCCTCACTTTTAAAGCTTTACACTCTTCTGCCCCTCCTTACATCTCAGCCCTAATTTCTCGTTATGCACCATCCAGACTCTTGCATTCTTCTCAAGGATGTCTTCTTTCTACCCCCTTTGTATCTAAAGCCCTCTCCCGCCTTAAACTTTTTTCACTGACTGCCCCACACCTCTGGAATGCCCTTCCCCTCAGTACCCGACTAGCACCCTCTCTATCCACCTTTAAGACCCACCTTAAGACACACTTGCTTAAAGAAGCATATGAATAGCACTGTGGATATTCTGAACACATGATACATAAAGCTTGGCCCCCTGCAGACGCACTTACCAGAACTCCCTCCTCCTGTCTCTGTACGTTCTCCCTACCTACCAATTAGACTGTAAGCTCCTCGGGGCAGGGACTCCTCTTCCTTAATGTTACTTTTATGTCTAAAGCACTTATTCCCATGATCTGTTATTTATATTATCTGTTATTTATTTGATTACCACGTGTATTACTACTGTGAAGCGCTATGTACATTAATGGCGCTATATAAATAAAGACATACAATACTTTACAGTCAGTTTGAGAACAGCTACAATTAAAAACAATTATATTGTTACACAAGAAAAAGACAGGAAAATACAGTGTTATAATAACACATGGTTGCATTAATTGAACAAAGGTTATACATTCAGTTTACAGACATCTCATGGACAGTTATAAATATGATTATGGGCATATGTAACATTTACAGACAGGGCCGCCAACAGAAATCATGGAGCCCAGGACAAATGAAAGGAGCATAGCCCGCCCAACCCATAGCGCACCTACCACATGAAAAACATTTTTAGCGCACAACTTTTACTTAACCCCCAATACATATACAAATACCCCCCCCAATACATATAAAAATATACTCCCAATACATATAAAAAGTACCCAACCCCCCCAATACATATAAAAAAAATATACCCCTACCCCCCAATACATATATAAAATACACCCCCAAGGCCCCAATACATATAAAAATCAGAGTTACCTTGGGAATGATCTCAGGTCAGGCCGCCACTGCAGGGGGGGGGGGGGGGGGGGTGTTTTCAGGCATGGGACTGGCGGTGCTGCAGTGACTGTGGGGTTGGCGGTGCTGTGGTGGCTCTGGCGGTGCTGCAGTGCCTGTGGGGTTGGCGGTGCTGTGGGGGCGGTGAAGCTTAGCCTCGCTGACTTCCAGCGCTGCCGTCAGGGAGACCCGTGCCGGGTGCCCCGCAGCCACACTGCGTTTTTGTTTTTTTTAAACGGGCACTGACTCACGGGGCCCGGGACGCCCTGGCAGTGCCCCCCCCTGTTGGCGGCCTTGTTTACAGACAAGGTTACAGTTGTGTTAGAAGAGGTAGGATAGGATGGCAATGAGTTAGAAGAGGTAGGATAGGATGGCAATGAGTTAGAAGAGGTAGGATAGGATGGCAATGAGTTAGAAGCGGCCCTGCCTCATGGAGCTTACAATCTATAGGCTGGGTATGTTGAAACATTGAGTACAGGGGATGAGAGGGTTGGTGAGTTTCAGATGCAATAGAGCAGCTGTAACATTACCTAACATTAGCGAACGGCGACACCCTTTGGCTGCTGCCTTTGGGGCGATTCAGGTGTTATGTCCCAGAGATTCTTTTGCAGAAATAAAAAAACAAAGCAGCAGCACACAGTACTTCAGATCAGATATGGAGAGAGGAGGGGCTGATGGGCGCCAGGTGGTCTTTGATGTGGTTCCTGTCACGCTGTTAACCTGTTCCACACTGGTTCGGTGGACAGGACAGTGAAGGCATACAGTGGAGTCTCTCTTAGGGAGACGCCTTTGGGGTGACTCGGGTGTTATGTCCCAGAGATTCTTTTGTAGAAATGAAAAAAGCAGCACGGCAGCAAACAGTAAGTACTGTACTCCAGGTCAGACATCAAGTTTTACACACTTTTGTTGGATCTGGCAAAGTGTTTTATATTATTGTTTAATCGAATATGAATCAGGGGGTTTCCCGTTGTGTGACACCACGCCAGTGATTTCTGTAGAGCCCCCAGGTTCAGGTACAAATTATTTTGTAATGTTTGCCCTCAGTGTCTTGGATAAAATGTCTGCCAGAAAGTTCCTTTCATGTGAATCATCAAACATTACACACAACTTGAACCTACTGGTTGGAAAAATTTACTATATGTTGCAAGTGTTTCACCATTAATGACTGGACCGCAGTGCAGTTTTGTTTAGCCAAGAAAGGGATTTACAATGAATCTTCCTATCAATGGGGAGCTCTTAGAGTAATTACTATGTAGTCAGCAGTCCACCAAGTGCCAAACTTAAAACAAATAATAAACAAACGGTCGGATTGCTGCTTTCTGCAGGTTTTACTATTAACATGGTCATTCCATTTTTGTCTGGCACATTTAAGAAATATCAATATGTAAAATGTGTTAATTACAAAGTCAGCCTCAGAACGCACCAATTGACTATTGTATGTTGATGCCATACAACTGCAAAATTAGCCTAAAATATAACTTAATTATTTATACCAAGTAATAATATGTTGCGATCCCTATGTGAATTTCATGTTCCACCCTTTTTGAATACAGGTTTAGCAAGTTTGTGTAGGTGGAAGTTACAGAACTATATGAATAAGTAGCTACGCTGGATGAAGATGGGAAGCATCATTACATCACATAATCATTTTTACAAGGTCAGGTCATCAACATATAAACTAATATGATCCTGAATTGAATAAGTAGAAAAATGATATATTAACTAGATCTAACTTTATTGAGATGAAAACTTAACCTATTTGTGGCCATCCCTGGATGAGCCTTATGCGTAAACTATGAACTGTTCAATCCCTTTACACCTAACTTTCCAATGACCTGTGCTTCAAATGATGGGCTATGATAGGATTTATAGATGTTACTTGTAGCAGTGCTAAAACCAGATTGCAAACAAAATAACAATATAACTAGTGTCCTTAAACAAACGTAATCCTCTTTTTCACCTTTCTAGTTTCTTTGATGATCAATAGAATGTCCCAACCACCCCTCTAGACCACACGAAGGTGATCAACAATAGAAAGGAGATCCCTCCAAAGCCTTAACTTCCATGTTGAATGTTAGTTTGTCAATATTGTATCACCCAGATAAACCCTACCACTCTTACATCATTTCCGCCTTAGGAGCAACTGCGTGTTTAATAAGATATTGCTTGTTTTAGGAGAAGTCACAGTGGCAGATCTCCCATTAGGTTTGATTGGCGGTAACATTTAGGGGCATCAAATTTTCAGCTTTTTTTTCCACATAGAGAGACCCCGCTCTCTTCCCCACTGATTTCCGTGGGAAGGTCTCTTATTGTCCCCTTCACACAGCCCTTCTCCTTCTGTAACATCGCGGCATCAAATGATGTTATGGCGACGCGTTCCCATGACAACGTGACATTGCGTTGCATTGTCATGGAAACGCGCCGTTACGTGACGTTGCGGCATCATTTGACGCCGCGATGCTGCAGAAGGAGGTGGCCCGGGCAAAATGTAAGTGCCTATGGACGGCAAAATGTGAAAACCGCCACTGGGAAGACACCACGTTGAAAAATAGTACAAAAATGTAAAAGTTGTGCTGGATGGGACGCAGTCGTTAACAATGTTCTTGTTATACAAAACTACAATGGAGGGAGGCTGCCTTTCCATTAACTATTTTGTTTTTACCGACATATTTTTTCAAAATAGAAAAAAACTATAAGATATCACCATGTTACTATTATAAAACAAAATGGTTGAAACGGCATGATGCCATTTTGACTCTCTTGCAACACCACTGGGTTATAATAATGGTGTCAGGGGATGCTACCGCATCATGCCCTGAGCAGCTCAAATGACAGCATATTGTGGATCCTGATATTGGTGCTGTGGTTCTGTGTCTGTGAGTTTTCTTTGCAGCTTCACATACAGAAAATGTGCCCTTTCCAGAAACCAATATTGTTAACAAGCAGGAAGTGCCTATCAATACAACAAAGCAAATTAAAAGAAAAGACATCTTGGGAAGTACATCTGAAGCAGATAATCTTTACACAAAGCTAGTTATCATACAATAGCAGTAGAAATGTGCTTCCGTTCTCAAATTAGTTTCATGCCTTTTTTTGCGTTCTATTCTTAAATGCAACATTTTTTGCAAAAAAAAAATATATTAAAATTTCACAAAAACGGCAGCAAATGGCAAAGTTTACATTTGAATGCTTGTCAAAGTTTGTTTGCAAAGCTTGCCATTGTTGTTGGGGAAAAAAGGGCAAATTGTGAACACAAACGAATAAAAAGAAAAGCACACTGAGGTAAGTATTCAAAGGTTTTTTCAAAATATATATAAATATAATATGAAGTGAACACAAGAAGGCTCTGATCATAGTACGCGACTGGGATAAGCTTCATCGGTAGGTCTGTTTGTTATTTAAAAATATAAGCCCTGGTACAGCAATAGTATTTTTTTTACACACACGAGACAATGAAGGTGAGATAACAAAGTCATGGTGCATTTTTAATAGGTTCCATGGAATCACAACAGCAACGCATTCCTGGCCGCTGTGGCAGTGAAGTGGTTAAAAAAACACAGTGGGCCTCATGCAGAGAGCATAGAATTTTAAAATTGGCGAATTTCATAAAAAGTAGCTTTTTTGGAGAGTTTTATTCTCCATATGCAGAAAAGTGCGAATTCTGCTATGTTTAACATGGATGCGTGTGGCGAGTTTAAATTGGAGAGATGCGCGCTTCAGAAACGTGTAAAAACAAATTCGCGCCTTTTTTTTCCCCTTTACTATAGGCGGCGAGCGCCATCTTGCCATCTTTTCCTGGCGCGGCAAAAATGCGAGAATCGCACCATTTTTTGGCGCGAACAGCCGCTACTTGCCGTTCGCACCTCTCTGCATTCGGAGAGTTTTAAAAATGGCGAGATGGAGGTTCTCGCCAGCCGCGAGGCGAATTTTAGCAATTGAAAAAACAAAATGGCGCGTTTTTCGGAACTCGCCATTTTCTGCCGGTTTCTGCGCGAAATTGTACAAAAAATGGCGAATTTCGAAATAACGATGCTCTCTGCATAAGGCCCAGTGTTTTCTTGCTTTATGAAGTTATTCATGCAGTTCCCACGTAGGCCCTTAATCTATTAAGTGCGATAGCGTCAGGATTGAGGGTGTTGAGTGTTTCATGGAATGTATCTAGCTGACTGACCTTACACCTTGAAAGAAAAATCAAGCGAGTAGAAGCATCTTTAAATATTTTGTAAACATTGTAACCTGAAGCCTAGGAACTTTACAGCCCTAATCTCTGCCTTATCACATTTCTGAATAGGCCCTCAGCAATGGAGCTGATGTAATGGTTTTAGACCTGTAGTGCCAAGGGCACAGCACCCCACCTCCAGCACTTTCGGGTAGTGATCACTTTTGAGGCGATCAAACGACATAACTGGTGCCCGGATGCTGGAAACGGAAGTGCAGGGATCTCTGTCTGAGCAGTCACCCCCACCGGCCCCCAGAAAAAGAGCACGTGCCATGATGTATCTGGTATGTCACAAAGGCACTCAAAAGTTAAAGTTGCAACAACAACAAAAAACTGATTTCTTTAGAAAGATTTAATCACATGTTTTCACTTCTTCTCTGTAAAAAAAAAAGGGAGAAGAAAAAAAAGTTCTTTTTTTAGGCCTGTAGTTCAAAGTTCTAGTAGCCGTAATAGTGCTGGTTAAATACAAACCTGTTGTACAGATGTAGCCAGATTAATTTTCACCGCTGCCAAGGAAAGCCACGGGAACGAGACCGCAGGATTAGAGATGAGCGAAACTGTCAAAATCCGTTCCCCGTTAGTTTCATTCAAAATCCGTTCCGCAGTGTATAATATGTCTGCGGATTGTTCCAGTTTCAATCCATGTGGATTATCCCAACACCGGCATTAGATCCAAGCCACAGATTCCACGAACCGTTGGAAGATTCTAAGAGTAGAATCCGCGGATTTCTGCAGTCCAATGGAGGATTGTAAGAGCAATATCTGCGATTTCCGCAATCCGCTGGAGGATTTGTAAAAATTCAATCTGCCCCCCAAAAAACCACCCATCCCTACGTAGGGTCCCCCGACAGCGGGAATGAACTCCTGTGTGCATCCTATGAGAAAGCACGGATGGTCATCGGCTTTTACCTTCCCCAGAGCTGCAGCAATTTGCTTTTCCTCCTTCTGCTCCGGGGAAGATGTCTGGCTACATCTGTAGATTTCATTAGTTTTAGGGGACCAACATTAGGGTTCTTCGTAGATGAACAGTAAAATAAATTAAAAGACAAAAGTGCACGAGGTTAAGTATAAAAAGGTTATATTCCAAATATAGACAAGAACACATTCAAAAGCATTGAGCACGGGTAAGTGTCCATACTCCAGATCCGTTCAGTCCGTATAGTATGTGGCGTGACCCACACTGCCGCTCCACGACTGCGACAAGATGAGGGTACCAGAGGGACGCTCGCAGAGACCAGAAGGCTCGTAAATTACATCTCAATTACCCAAAGTTCCAGCGCGTTTCGCACTGGTAGTTCATTGTCACGGGTTCTTCATAGATACAATTATAGTATAGAGAGCAATAAAAACCTGGTAGCTTTCATATAATTGGTGTACACTTGAAGAAGTAACCAATGAGGTTTTCAAAAGTTTGTTTACTATAACCTCATCTTTGGGTCCATATAATTATATATATATATTCGCAACTGTGCGCGCTGCACACACACACACACACACACACACACACACACATACACACACACACACACACACACACACACACTGTA